>CAUYQU010043020.1:0-25768 GCA_963574635.1 Cheracebus regulus | reverse complement strand
GGGCAATTTCATCAACCTGTTTTAAAAAAAATTAATATTTTTTTTTTTTTTTTTTTTTTTTTTTTTTTTTTTTTTTTTTTTTTTTTTTTTTTTTTTTTTTACTGTTGCCGAGGAAACGGAGTTGCTCTACTACTCTTGTTGGGAAAATGACCTACGCATGTGTGCATGCATGCATGCACACCTGTAGTTCCAGCAACTTGGGAGGCTGAGGCATGGAAGAAATTCATACTTTAGAGTGGGCAATTGGGGGAGCAAATAAACAAACATTGTGGATAGCCATGTTCAACGTACCATGGAGTCACAAAGGAAAGTGCATTAATCCTATTTGAGGACAATTGAGAAAGGGTTATGGCAGAAGTGAGGCTTGTATTGGATCTTTGGGGAAATAAAAGGGGGCTTCTATTAAATAAGAAAGTGTCGAGCAACACATACGTCTCCAACCGTTTAAAAATGTGGTCCTAATATTATTGAGGAAAGTTCAAAGGTTTAAGAGATCTATGCAATGAAAGTAAAAGAGACAAGGAACATAGAAACATTTCAAAAAATGTTCTTTATGTTGTACATGGGTCACTGTTCCTTTATTTGTACTTTCTTTGGCCATATTCAGTATCAAAATGTTCATAGACATGGCAGACCAGGTCTGGTTGAGGAGAAATTGCATTGCTGGCTGTAACCTGGGTGATGTGGCCATGTATAGAGCCTTTTTGTAAGGCATAAACCATTTGTGCCGTGTATCATATTCTGTTATACTCGCTATCCATTATTGTGTCCAAATTGGCTTAATATATTTTATACATATATATTTATTGGTCAACTACCCCATTTTTTTCCAAAGCAAAACTAAAGAGAATGTCATAGCTTATTATCCCAACCCTTTTGGAAAAAGGAAATTATTCCCTTTCCTATGGAGGGGAAAGCCATAGCTGTTCTGTTCCCTGATGACTTCTAATTTAATCTGAGTATAAGAAATGCCTTCTGTATTTTCACTGCCATGGCTGACAGAGAGCTTAATGAGTGCTTTGGGATCTGGTGAACATGTTAATCCAGTGGCTAAACTGGGTAAGAGGAGAGGAAGGATTCCCTGCCTCTGGATGAGTGATTGGGACACGTGGCCCTGGGCCCTGCAGTTTGGGGTCAGATTATCCGCCTCTTCAGAACTTACACTCAGGGCTTTTCTGAAGAAGCTGGGGTCCCCCCATTGTGATCCTTAACAGAGAAAACTGATCATTCAGGCAACATTACTGCCGTGTCTACCATTTCAGAATAGGGAGCACAGCAGTAAGTATACCTAGTCTAAGAGCTAGATAGAATGCCACAAATTAGGAATTTACGCCAAAAGAATCATAGCACAGGGATTAGAGGCCCAGGTATTAGGGGCCTAAGCATGTAAGCAGAACCAAAGAAAGGGCTGGGAGAAATTTGTCTGACACTCACATTCCCAGCTGTGGGGCCACCACTACCAACATCTTCCCCTGTCTCCCATTCACAGAAAATTCCTTATTGTCCTCCAAATGTTCTTTGATGTCCATTTGTCTCTGCCTAATGGAGTAGAGTGAAAAGATCAAGGACTTGAACCTAAATTCCCAGCCCTGTCTCTTACTGGCTATAGTGTGACCTTGGGCAAGTTACTTACTATATTTAAATATCTGTTTCCTCATCTGTAATAAGAATAGAATCAACTGTTCCTCAGTCAATAAAATAAGGTGGTTAGTGAGGATTAAAGTGAATTGATATATAAATGGACCTAGTACAATGTCCAATCTACTGGACTCAGTTTTTGCCTTTTCTTAGAATGACCAAACCCATACCCCTACCTCCAAATCTAACTATATTACTTAGCCTGTACATCTCAATGCTGTCACAGAGATCCTGAGTAACAGTGCCTTTGACAAGATAGAAATCTATTTCTCTCCCTAGTCATAGTCCAGGTACCCAGGAGCAGTCCAGGAATAGTCTGAGCCCCCATGGCAGGCACCCAGGTGCTGCAGCTTGTTGCTCTGTCCTGCTTGAGTGCTGTCCTGAGTGCAGGATTGCAGTTGGCCACCACCATGTCATCTGCATGTCACCCAACAGGAAGCAGAAAAGAGCATGCTCAGTTCCTTCAAGGCTACAACCCAGCAGCTGTAAATGTCACTTCTGCTCTCACATGGGCCACAGTTTAATGACCACTGCAATGGATATTCTAAAAATCAAAGGTTTCGTTACAACAGAAGAATGGGAGAACAAATATTGGAAGGACAGCTGGCAGCTTCTGCTACTCTGGCAAACTCTAACTCATCCTTTATCATTTCCTTCAAAGATTAGCTTCTCAAAAAAGCATGTCGATATAATATAGGATGATGCTTTGCTCAGTGAAGCATGGGCTAGAGTCAGGAAGATTATCCCCATTTAATTATACTCTAAACTGTACAACTTGGCATATAGTATAAGGCATAGATTTTTTATTTTACTTTAAGTTTTAGGATATATGTGCAGAACGTGCAGGTTTGTTATACAGGTATACATGTGCCATGGTGATTTGCTGCACCCATCAACCCGTCATCTAGGTTTTAAGCCCCGCATGCATTAGGTATTTGTCTTAATGCTCTCCCTGCCCTTGCCCCCATCCCACAACAGGCCCCACTGTGTGATGTTCCCCGCCCTGTGTCCATGTGTGCTCATTGTTCAACTCCCACTTGAGTGAGAACAAAAGCATGGATTTTTCTAGGTTCTTTGAAAACCTGGATTTCTTTGAAAGTGACTCATCAAATCTTATAAAGTGACTCAGTGACTCTTCTGGCTGAATGTGTGTGTCCTCACCCCACTAAATTTATATATTAAAGCCCTAATCTCCATGTGATTGTATTTGGAGATGGAGGTCTCCAAATAAGTCATTAAGGCTGAATGGGGTCCTAAAGGAGGGACCATAAATAATATGTGGAATGTCCTTATGGGAAGAGACACCAAAGAGCAAGCTGGCCCTCTCACTCTCCATGCGCATATACCAAGAAAAGGATGTGTGAGAGAAGGTGGCTGTCTGTGAGCTAGAAAGAGAGCCTCACCAGAGGCCAGAACTTGGATCCATCCATCAACAGGCAGGGTTCATTGTCCACTGCTAGGGGCTCCCATAATCCACTGGGTCCCTGTCTCTGGGGCAGTGCGTGTTCTAAATGGACTGGGATGTGTTTACATGCACGAGCATCTTAGAACAGGATGACCCACAGGTTTCATCTTGTGTGACAACTCCAGTTGATCATTAGTGGTCACCTGAATAACTGGTACTTAGACAAATTCTGAGGCCAAAGAGGGCTCAGTGGGGAAAAGGGTGGAGATCAACTAAGGGCATCTGTCATGGTCACAGGAGGGAGGAGGGGAAGTATTTGTGATTTACATCACATATTTGTTGTCTCTGATGCATACCTAATGAAGACCCTTATATATGGCAGATAGTACACACTCTATAAATGTTTTCTAAATGAAAAAACAGGAGCATATGTGACTTATCAAGAGTTTGACAGAATATATGGCAGCAGCAGATGAAGCTATTTGTTTGCTTGTTTTTACTGTAGCTATAGTTTTGATAGCAGCTAGTTTGTGACATACAAAGTCTAAAATCTGGTTGTTTATCCCTGCTCATACTTTTGGGAACTGACTCATTTTTAGGACATTGTCTTAACAAATCAATAAGCTCCAGGAACAGAAACCAAGTCTTTTTCTTAGCCTAAATTTGCAGTGATCAAATTTCTAGAAGCAATAACTAGAACTGTATTTTCCTGCATCTGTTTGTATAGTCAGTTGTCTGAAAGTATAACAAGTAATCATTTTTAAACAGTTAACATATAGTCTTATTTATGAGTAAAAATGAAAGGCTGTAATATTCTAATTTTTTCCAATAGAATCAGTGTAATATATATTAGATACCCACAGACATACATGTGTGTATCTAGTACAGTGCTGCATGCAATATAGCACATGGATTAAGATGATGCTAAGTGCCCCATTTACTCTGCTGTGATTGTTACACATTGTATGCCTTTATCAAAATATCTCATATGCCCCATAAATATATGCACCTACTAGTACCTAGAAAATTTTTTTTAAAAAGATGATGCTAGGAAGAAATCCAGGTTAATTCCCACAGTGATGAAATTCGTGTTCAGCACGCTCATGAACAAAGGAAGGGAAGTAAGGGAATGGTCCATGAGAAGCTTAAATATCAGTTCTCTTTGCAAAGCCAGGAAGGAGGAAGACTGGATTTCCACTGAGCTCTCCACTGCTACATGGGCAAATGAGAACAGACTTGCCTGGAAACTGTGACAGACAAGTCCAAGTTGTGACGCAACAGTGTGTGATAAATAAGATCACTGACTGTATTTGCTCATTTCCTGATAGCATGCAGGGTAGACATGAAATTAGAGTCTTTTTTTTAGATGTTTCAAGAAGCTAAAGTCAGTCTGTCTCTCTAACAGGATTAAAATCGGAAGGCCTTTACAGAGTCTCTGGGTTCACTGAACACATTGAAGATGTCAAAATGGCATTTGACAGAGGTAAGCTTGTACTTTCTTGAATGCCATCTGACATCCTAACACCCCTCTCATTTGGAACTAGATTTGAATCATAGTAGAAATGGGGTTTCCAAACTACTAAGAGTTACTCTTCAAGAAACGGAGGAATAATGGCTTACACATCTCATGTTTCTGCCTCTCTGGGCAAAGTGTTTCTTTAGCAGCCATTGACAAGTGATCACTGTCAATGGGCAGCCAGTGCACATGGCACTGGAGTCCCCTTCTGCATCCCCTGTCTCAGGATCCCATTCTTCTCCTCTCAGAGCTCCAAAGAAGGGATCAGAGGGATGGAAGGGCACCCTCAGCACTAACGTAGGGGAACCCAGTGGAGGTTTAGGAGGGAACTGCTTTTCTCTTAGCTTAGGTATCATGGTCAACCTGGGGATCTTGTTAAAAATACAGGTCACTAGAACCCAACCCGAAGACTCACTCAGAAAGCTCAAAAAGCCCAATAATCTGTATTTCTAGTAAACAATCCAAATAATTCTGGTACAGCCAGTCAAGACATGGAACCCCTGTTGGATACAGCCTCTGCTTTGTAGTATGGTGTAGGAGATCTTCGATGATGTGGCCCTCCCTCCCTCTCTACACTCCTCTCCAGTTCCTCCTCCCTACTGTATTGTATACTTCAGCAATCCTGAAACATATCCAGTAATCCTGAAATACTACAAAAAAAAATTTGTTGCCATGAAGAAGTGCCTCGGCTCACATTGTCCTGTCCATCTGAAATGTATTCACCTCTCTGCCTGGCAAACACCTGTAATCAGGGGTCAGCTCAAGGCTTTCCTCCTTGAGGAAGCCTCCCTGACTGCCCTAAGCCAAGCTCAGAGCTCCACTTCCTTTTTCCACATCCCCCACCACATTCTGCACACTTTTTCAGCATAGCAATCTTCCCATTTCCTTGTCATGGTTGAGTTGCATGTCTGACCGTCCATCTAGCTAGAACTGTTGGTTGGAAGAGAGTTATCTGTTTTCTTGTTTGGTTCACTAGGGCTTAACAGTGCTCGGCACATGACAGATTCTCAGTAACTGGTTGCTAACTATGTAAATAATGAAATCAGCATGGCCTATCTGCCAGGCTTTTACTGTCTTCTGTTCATCCACGGCTTTTTAATCTTCAGAACCAAATTTGCTGAAGCAAATTCTTTATGCAAAAGGTGTTAAGAATTCCTATATGATTAAAACATTTTTAATCAAATTGGACTGGTATTTCCCAATGGTACAACTAAAAGTAAAAAAAAAAAAAAGTGTTGCAAATCATTGTTAGAAATGGTAAGAACTATAGGCTGGTAAGAAATATGTCTGTAATCCCAGCACTTTGGGAGTCTGAGGCAGGTGGATCACTTGAGGTCAGGAGTTTGAGACCAGCCTGGCCAACCTGGTGAAACCTCGTCTTTACTAAAAATACAAAAATTAGCCAGGCATGGTGGTGCATGCCTATAATCCCGGCTACTTGGGAGACTGAGAAGCAGAATCACTTTAACCTGGGAGGCAGAGGTTGCGGTGAACCAAGATTGCCTCACTGCACTCCAGCCTGGGCTACAGAGTAAGACGGTCTCAAAAAAAAAAAAACAAAAGAAAAAGAAAAAAGAAAAGAAAGGAATGATAGGAAATACAACATCACATATTCATGATGAAAGGGTAAAGTGTCCCAGATTGAAGTCCTAGGGGATCAGGGAGGAAGGATCAACTTAAAAAAACCTTCAGTGAGCCTGAAAGAAACAATAAGAACTGAAAATATCCAACAATCATTTTGTGAATGTGACTTCCAAATCCAAGTCTAAGAAACACTGGTGGAGATGTATCAGCGCTTCTTGATGTTCTCGTTTCCGATTAGATTGTCATTTTATTATGAACCTTTGTGTCTATAATACAAATTATTGTGCTAACTTTCTATTTATCAAATTCCCAGCAGCTGGGACCCAAGCACTGTTTCAAGTTTATCACCTGTTTGCCTGCACAAACCCTCAGAGCCTAACTCACTCTCACCAAACTCCCTTCTATTGCCTCCTACACATCAGTGTTATTGGAAGCCAAGAGAGTTAGCTGAGACTTATCAGGGAGCATTCACTGTTGGATTTTTTTTTTTCTTTCTGTACATGCCTTGGTGAAATAAGGTCCTAATTAGAACTTGGATCACTGATTGTTTTTCAGATGGTGAAAAGGCTGATATATCTGCCAATGTCTATCCAGACATAAACATCATTACTGGAGCCCTTAAACTGTATTTCAGAGACTTACCCATCCCTGTCATCACATATGACACCTATTCCAAATTTATAGATGCAGCAAGTAAGTACTTCAAATTAATTTTTTATTTGTACCCAATGTTTAAGTACAATGCTTTTGACCTTCAGAAAATTAAAACTCAGAACTGTTTAAATCATTGCATTTGTAACTGTCTTGCCAAGTGAGGACACAGCAGTACAGTTGATTGACAACCAGACATAGTTCAACAGCTGAGGTGAACCAGTACTAAGCCAACTCTGTGGGCTGATGTATGTGTCAGCCAGTTCTGTCCGCATCGTTCCTTGTATACTGGGAACCAACACAGGCCTATTCTATGTTGAAAGCATAACTATTTCTATAGCAGAAAAAAATCTTCAATGAGGACTGACTAGATCAAGAATATCCAATCTTTCCCTCGGCCACACTGGAGGAAGAATTATCGTCTTGGGCCACACATAAAATAACATTAACAATATCTGATAAGCTAAAAAACATATATTTAAAAATCTTATAATCTTTTAAGAAAGCTTACAGATTTGTGCTGGGCTATATTCAAAACTGTCCTGGGTCATATGTGGCCCACAGGCTGCGAGTTGGACAAGCTTGGTCTAGATTAACTACTTTTATCTGTTAGGCAGAATCTCATTTGCTAATCAATTAAAGTCACAACCAAGTTTTGTCTATTGATCCGTTCAAAATTAATAGAAGGTCAGAATACACGGTGTCAAGTACTATACTAGAACGTCTCACCAACATCTTCTAGTTTAGTCCTCTCATGTACTCCATGTGGCAAATATTATAATCCCATTTAATAGAGAAGAAAAGCAAGCCTTAGAGAACTGAGCTCCTGGGTCCTGGAATGGGACATCAGCATTTGCCTTCCATCAGCCCAGGGTTGCTCATTCAGTGTTCTACGCTTGGACTCACTGCCGTAGGAACGAGGAACAGAGTGAAAGGCAGGTGTGGAGGAAGGGGCTACACTTTGCCCAGGAAGAGGCAAAGGTGACCAAAGGGAGATTGAGATGCTGAGATACATAACATAGAAGTCAAGCTTACTTTGAGGAATTTTTTGCTTGTTGTTTTTTAAAAACAGAAACCTTTAAAGGTTGAAAATTTTAGGTATGCTGTTAAATATAGTAATGAGATGCCTGATGGGAAGACACAAAAGCAGGCTGGGATCAGTGTGAGATGCACTTTTCAGATGACCCCAGTAAGACTATTCCCTCCTCCCTCCTTCCAGGGCCCTGGTGGTCCTGGCAAAGAAGGTTGTAGCACCTGGGTATCCTCCACTCTAGGAGGAACAGCAGGAACGTTTTCTTTGAGTAGCTGCCAATACCTATCAGAGACCCAAAAACCAGAAGCATGTACTCTTCCTCCCATTGTTAATATGTCCAGTCTCCACTTCCTAACCTGGGCTGTGCACTGGGGTTGAGCATGCCAACACCACGGTGAGAAGTGCCATGAGTGCAGGCTGAGTTGGGTGGCTCATTGCCAATGTCCTTGCCTTGTAAATGTATTAGGTTATAGAAGCCCGCCAGGGAAAGACTCATTAGACAGCTTTACGGGAATACTACTGTATGTGGTGCACTTTAGATGAAAGCTTGTAGGAGTGAGATTTCTAGCAAATCCAGCGTTAAGAAGGCAGCAAAGCACAGTCTGCATACATGTTCTCAGGCTGTATGCATTCTCCTGGCTTACACATTCATGGAGGGCAAGCCTCTGGCCACCCACACTGAGGACATTCAATTAGCATGTGGTACTCAGACTCAAACTCTTTCCTGAATGACGCAGGACACCAACAAATTGATTAAGTGAAACAGTGCTTGGGTTGCATGAATTTATTAGAATCCTTCCCCCATTTCTGGCCAAAGCAAACACAAACTGCTTGTTACTTCTTTGA
Organism: Cheracebus regulus; assembly: GCA_963574635.1. Classification (NCBI taxonomy): domain Eukaryota; kingdom Metazoa; phylum Chordata; class Mammalia; order Primates; family Pitheciidae; genus Cheracebus; species Cheracebus regulus. Next base: position 17,095 of record CAUYQU010043020.1, on the reverse strand, counting down.
AAATATGAATGCCACAACTCTGAACTAATACCCATCATGCATGAACTTCACAGAAATCTCCAATGCAGATGAGAGGCTGGAAGCCGTCCATGAAGTACTGATGCTGCTGCCTCCTGCCCACTATGAAACCCTCCGGTACCTAATGATCCACCTCAAAAAGTAAGCTGATGCCTTGTGCACAAAGCCTGATCTCCCTCTGGGGCAGTTAATGCATAGGAAAAGTGTATGCCATTCCACCCGAGCCCACTGAGGGGACAGAGCCTCCAGCCCCAGCCATAACTGCCGGAGCTTCACTGTGCTGGGAGCCACTCCAGGCACTTTCAGTGTATCATCACTATGAGAGGAGCACCGTTAGGGGCCTCGTATCCCTTGTGAGATTGCTGATGCTTGGGGAGGTTACACAGCTGATTTGAAGAGGCGAAGCCAGGATCTAAACCCAGGCAAGCCAATGCAGAGCCTTAACCATTTGCCTACACTGCCTCCATGTCTGCGTCTTCCTCTGACACACGCCCTGTACCCCGTGTCCTGTTCTTTCCCCTGTTGCTTACCCCCTACTAGGCTCCTGAGCCTGCCTGCCTTCTGGGAGAGCACATTCCCAACCTGATTTCTTGTTTTTCTGGATGTTTGAGTTCTCTGTCATGAAGTAGCAAATTTCCCCCAAAAGTCAGTGTCTTAAAACAGTAAACATTTATTACCTCAGTTTCTAAGGGTCAGGAATCCAGGTATGCCTCAGCTGGCTGCCTCTGATTCAAGGTCTGTAATGAGGCTGCAGTCTCATCTGAAGGCTTGATGGGCCTATAATCCCAGCTACTCGGGAGGCTGAGGCAGGAGACTTGCTTGAACCTGGAAGGCAAAGGCTGCAGTGAGCGAAGATGGCGTCACTGCACTCCATCCTGGGCGACAGGGTGAGACTCCGTCTCAAGAAAAAAGAATTCACTCTTGAAGGCTTGATGGTGGTAGCATCCATCTCCAAGCCTGCTCACATGGTTGTTGGCAGGATTCAGTTCCTTAAAGGCTGTTGGACTGAAGGCTTCACCTCCTCGCCATCTATTTGCTGGAGGCAACCCTCAATTCCTTGCCGTGTGTGTTTCTCCATAGGCAGCTTACAGAAAGCCAACTGGCTTCTCACAGAGCAAGAAAGCAAGAGGACTCAGTATGAAAGTCTTTCTGTAACCGAATCAGAAGTGACATCCTATTGCTTTTGCCGTGTTTTGTTAGAAGCAAACCAAGTCCAGCCCATGCTCTGCGGAAAGGGATGCAGGGTATGAATTCCAGGAGGCATGGATCACTGAGGACCATCTCAGGGAGTAGCTGCCACACACAGGGCTGTCTATGTGAGTGTTTGGGAGACAGAGATGGAGACGTTTGGATGTTTCCACGACACTAGAGCCTCTGCTGACACTCTTTTTCCTAAACCTTGTGTCTCTCTCTTTCACTGTACATGTGTAATGAGGTCGATGAATTGGTGGTGTAACATTGGAGGGATCAAGGCACATCTGTGTGCCTCTGTGTTTTTGAAAAATACTTGGCAGCAGCCCATTCTTTGATAAAATGAACTAAAAGTTGTCTACATTGACCAGTTTACAGATCTACTTAGTAAGTGAAAGGCAACAAACTGAGGACTATATAAACACTAGGACTGTATAAACACTAGGTATTGAGGTTTTTATCTTTCTGCCTTGCAAGACATACAATACCATTGCTCAGATTCAGAGTGATAGGTGGTGGTAACATTTAGCTCAGAATATTCCCATTTTGATTAATTTATTGAATTTGGGAGTACAAGTAATTTTTAGATTTCTTTTATTGTGATCAATATCTAGTTGTTACAATTTGGAAGGCCAAGTATCACTACCAGAAAAAATGCTGACATCTTTCAGTTGAACCTTAAATGCCAATAATGTTGTATTTTTATCATGGTGGGTTTGCTAGCCATCTTGTTTGGTCAGGTGTAGTGCTTGACTTAAGAGGAAGCTGTGTGCACTATGATGGTGAAAAATGTCCTCTTTCCAACCTTCTTCCTACCTCTGTGGCATGTAAATAATGCAAACAGGTTGACCTTAAAATAATGCTCAGTGGCTAATCCTAATGAGTTCTAAGGAAATAGAAAGGGATGGCTTATCTATGCAAAGCCTAAACACATTTTAATTACATTTTGCTCTTTTTTGGAGAACCCACTCCCTTTTACATCTGTTACAAACATTTTAAAACTTAAATTTATGAAAACAAAATTCTGGGAGGTTGTAATTTTATTCCATGAGGAAGGTGTTAAACCAACTTTGCAGTTTGAATTTTATTCTTAAAGGCCCTGCCATTCTTATCTGGATGTCAAAATAATGATTTTTAATTTCAACTGCTGTAGACCTCATCCAGTTTGGCCACATTCCAGCCATTCCTCCACCCTATGATAATGGTCAGGCTCTTCCTAAATTCATGATGGCCCATTCTACACATAACCTTTCTCCTCTGCCACTGGTCCTGCCAGCAGACAGGGATCCTGCCCTCCGCTTCCCACTCTCCAGCATGCAGACCAGCAGGAAGCCACAGGAGGGGAAAAAGCCTTTGGCAGAAGGCCTATGTAAAAAGAGGGGAAAAAAGCCTTCCACTGGACCATGGCCAGCCTCAGAATCTGCTGCCCCTACAAATCAGTATTCTAGACCTTAAGTGATAGTTCCACATTTACTTAATAAGGAGGACTAATTTTCTAATTCTAAAAATTGTGTTCCTGCCAGATTCACATAAGTAATTCATTTCCACCAGTGAAAGTGACATCAGCAATTTAAAAAAGAAAAATCGGTAAATTACCCTTTAAAAAAATACCTTTCTGCTACTCTGATTCCTAATTTTTTCTTGCAGTTTTCTGAACCAGAGATGTTCTTGGGACTTACATACATAATCAGTGCAGAAATCAATCCTCAAATCTCCGTAATGTCTCTGTTCTCTCTGTTTTGCAGGGTTACTATGAATGAAAAAGATAATTTCATGAATGCAGAAAATCTGGGGATCGTGTTTGGGCCCACTCTGATGAGGCCCCCCGAGGATAGCACCCTTACCACCCTGCATGACATGAGGTACCAAAAGCTGATTGTGCAGATTTTAATAGAAAACGAAGACGTTTTGTTTTAACCCATTAGGGAAATGAGCTGAATGGCCCCAGCGCCATCCAAGTTGACAAAGCTAAAGGAATAAAAACATTTCTTACACTTGATTTGTTTTCCAAACAAGTGATAGAATTTGCTGGACTGCAGAGGATCGCCAAGTGGGGTACTGTGTCTCATAGATGCGCGCCACCTCCACATGAGAACAAGGGTAGGGGTGAGGAAAGCCCTTCGCCTTGGATCTTTTTCTGTGCCTCCTATGTATGTCTGGTTTGCTGGAAGAGTGATTAACACATCTTTAATTTATTAAACAATGTAGACCTTTACACTTATTGGTAATAAAAGGGAACTTAATTCATAAAGGTACTTGATACAGTTATACATTTTCCACTTACAAAAAGAAGACAATTCTGTTAAATGTTAAATGCTATTATCATAAAATGTATTTTTATTTTAGCCACAAGAATGTTATTTTAGCAAATAGAAGTCAATGCAGTGCATTGGTTATTACGCTGTGTACCTTGTCCCTCATTTTGCTGTGATGCCCTGAAAAAGTTGACCATGAATGCAGTATTATCTCGACATACCTCTGTCCTCCTCAGTGCTTTTCAATGAATTTCACCTGCCCCTTGTGTTCCTGCTTTTGATAGTTTTTGCTCTTAAGCACTGGCACTCTGCTACTGTATGGTATATATTTTAGCAATTGTAGGATGGTCTGAAATGTCCACTGATTTTCTTTTCATACAAATTTTGTGAATTCCCAAAGTATGTTTTGGAATTGGTCATAGTCTTTTCGTATCATGAGTGTGTATCCTGGAAGATACAGAATGCGATCATTTTACCTAAGATTATTTGATAACATCAAATGTATCTGGTCTGTGTAAAAAATTTAGCACCTTTCCTCCTGTCTTCCCAGCCAGGCCCTCTGAATATCAAATTGTATTTTTGCCACATTTCTGTATTTATTGGTGAAAAGCGAATCTGCAGAATAATTGTCAATGTTTTTCATTTTGTTTTATAAACCTATTTTTAGAAGTGATAATAAGGTTGGTTTATCCCAAATGTTTGTTCCTCCTTGATAAAAGTAGCTCTGTATGGATAATTTAATATGATTTTATTACTATAGTTCCATTCTCTTGGTTATATTTATCTTAGCATGAGCCTTTCACACCAAGATGTCTATATTTTGTAACATAGGTGAAATATTTAAAACATCAGAAACTGTAAATCTAGATTTTTTAAAAATCCAACTACAATGTCTTTTCCTCTGATTGAGATGATCTGTGTAAACTCAGCAGTCTTGCTTTGGAGTGGGCAGAAGAGAATGACTGTTTGTTACGTGGAGCTGAAAGGAGGACCACCGTGTGACTGTTGACCTTGACAGTCCCAAGGGCTATGCAGATGGACTCCATTGGCACATGGAGGTCAGAATGCTTTGACCTCTTCCTTGCTATTATCCCTCCTCCCAACTGTACAGATTTGTTTGTTGTAGTTTATGTACTTCTTGATACTGTCAAAAAATTATCTGGAAATGGTTTTATTTTGTGATGTGAACAATACTTTGTAATTTATGATAGTGTAAATGGAAAGCAAAGCATCACATGTATTAAATTCTTCTATTATTCTGGAGTATGTGCAAGAAAGTGGTTTGGAGGGGTTGGGGGAAGACTGTCAAAATGTTGTTTCCAGATAGCTGTTGGCAACAGATTAACTCAATAATCTCATCAAGTCCCCACTCCTGCAAGCTTCCTTCCAGAGAGCCTGCTTTAAGACTAAGGCAGCCTGGGCATAGTGGCTCAGGCCTGTAATCCCAGCACTTTGTGATCTGCCTGCCTCAGCCTCCCAAAGTCAGGAGTTTGAAACCAGCCTGGCAGATATGGTGAAACCCTATCTCTACTAAAAAAATTTTTAAAAATTAGCCAGGTATGGTAGTGGGTGCCTGTAATCCCAGCTACTCAGGAGGCTGAGGCAGGAGAATCACTTGAACCCAGGAATCAGAGGTTGCAGTCAGCCGAGATTGTGCCACTACACTCTGGCCTGGGCAACAGAGAGACTCCATCTCAAAAAAAAAACCAGAAAGATAAGTCTCTGAGGTTCCACCTTCACTTTCCATAAGCCCCACTGCATGGATGCCTCCATACAGAGGTGAAGCATTTAGGGCAAATGACCCTAGGCCGCTTGGCCAGTAGCAGAACATGAATTTTAAAGTCAGAAAGCCCTGAATTTGAATCTTAGATCCATCCATTTAGTACTACCTGCATATAACCATGGGAAGTTTGCACCTCTGAAAAACTGAGGATAATATTCTGATTGTGACATCTTAAATGAAATTTATGTTCTAGGGTGATTGGTTATTTCTTATTATTACCATTTTAGAAGGGGAAAGGATATAACATGGAAGCAGGGATGGAACAAGCATAAGAAAACGATTTGTCCCAGGTTAAATCCAAGTCCAAATAGCAATAAAGGATAACAGGGCTCCATAATGGGTAATGAGCTTCACTTGACTCCTTTTCTCAAAAGTGATTCCAACACCTGATTCCCTCTTCCTTGCTTTAGTCCGAAGCCAGCTCACCCACACCTGTCTTCCCCACCATCTGGCAGCCTGACATGGCTCCCCTTACCTGGATTGAAATTCCTGCTATTGGAGTAACTGGTAGGTAGACCATCAAGGAGGCAGCACGGTTTCCAGAAACCCATTGTTAAACTGTCAACAATTGAGTTGCAGGAAGTGGGACGGGAGCAGGGTGGATGGAAGAACACAGTGGTGAGGTTGGGAGGAGACCCCTTTTTCTTTCTTCCATTGACATAAATGGACATTCCAGATGACCTGGTCTCCACAGCTTCAAGGGGCTGCTGCACATGTCAAGGGCAACAGCCTAGAAAGGAAGAGAGAGAGAGATAAGGCTAAGGGAAGGGCAGTGAAGAGAGCATCAGAAATAAACATACCTAGATGAAGGATTGCCTGGGCTGTCCTGGCTCCTATGAAAACCCAACTCAGCTTATAAATTCCCAAATTTATCAATCTCCAGTGTGTAATCAGTCTTTTCTTTTAAAAATGTAACATAAACTTTTAACCAGTATGTATCAAGCATTTATTAATGAGCCAGACACTGAATATTTGGAGGTGAGCAAAAGGCTTATCGCACTAGAAGAATTAAACAATGAATTTAGTCTGGCTAGAGAAAGGAAACTGATCATTTGAAAGGTTTTGGACTCTAAGGGGAACAGCTGCTAATGATTTTTTAAATAAACTTTTAATCGTTTAATAGTTTTCTATTTACAGAAAAGTTGCAAAGATACTACAGAAAGTTTCTATGTATCCCTTACCCAGTTTCTATTAATGCTAACATCTTACATAATCATGGTACATTTATCAAAATTAAGAAACCAACATCAGTACATTACTACAGCTGACCTCCAGGCTTTATTTGGATTCCATGGGTTTTTCCGCTACTATCATTTTCCTGTGTCAGGATACAATACAGGGCACTACACTGCATTTAGCACATTGGGTTTTAAGGGGCAGATGATACAATCTGATTCATCATTTTAAAGCATGACTTGATTGTGAATGCACTGGAGAAGAGGTGAGCAGGTGCGGAGCAGTGAGAGTGATCCAGGGAGTCAGGACGATGTTCATTATTGTAAAATTGGACTGATGTTGGTCACCTGGTTGGTGGTAGCAAGGCACTAAGTTATATTTAGGAAGTAGAGTTGAAAATGTTCAGTATTGGATTAAGAAATCAAGAATGACTCCCAGGTTACTTAATTTGGCAACTGGGTGACATTTACTGAAACTAAGGACACAGAGGAACTAGGGGCTATCGGGGAAGAGTGGAAGATGTAGAGAAGATAATGAGTTCCATTGTGGATGTGATACAATGGAGATACCTGTGAAATGTCCACACAGATGTTTCATAAGTAATTGCACTAACAGACTAGGCTGGAGATAGGGATTTGGGAGGGACCCACTAAAGATAATAATTGAAAACACAGAGTTGAGTAAGTACCCGGGAACATGGAACAGAGAAATTCCATCTCTGGAGGAATGCCCATCCAGGGAGGCCCCATCCAGAGGGAACACCAACATTCAGAACAGAGGAGAGGGCACAGATAGGGTCCATTTTAATGTAATAAAATGTAGAAGACCTTATGAGGGCAATTCAGAAACACTCTCTCCCATCCTCAGGTTTGCTTCACAATGTTCTAATACATTTACTTGTTCTACTTAGATTGATTTTGCTATAGATAAGTCATCATTTTAAACCCTGTGCTTTGGAGAGTTTAGCTTAGATGCTTTGTAAATGCAAATAAGACAGTGGTATGGTCTGAGTGTGTCCCTGCAAAATTTATGTGTTGAAACCTAATCCCCAATGCAATGGTATTTGGGAGGTGATTAGGTCATGAGGGTGGAGCCATTACAAATGGGATTAGTGTTCCTATAAAAAAGACCCCAGAGATTTCCCTGTCCTTTCCACCTTGTGAAGACACAATAAGACAACCACCTATGAACCAGGAAGCAGGCCCTCACCAGCCACCAAATCTGCCAGCATCTTGGTCTTAGACTTCCAAGTGTGAGAAATAAATTTCTGTTAATTATAAGCCATCTGCTCTATAGTATTTTGTTATAGTAACCTGAACAGAATAAGACAGCCGATGTCATTTTTTTTCCCGAAGTTAAAATAATTTTATATTCAAGGATCTCCATTGCTGCCTCCATACTGCAGTTTGAACACACTTCCAATATAGTGTATCACAAAGTATTACAATTGTGTATACAGCTGGCTCCACTAAAGTACAAATTCCTTGAGATCAAGAACCATGAATACCACCTGGATGGATGCCACATGGCACACTCCTACTCATTCAGCAAGGCTCAACTCAACAGCTACCTCCCCTCTATGACGTCTAGAAGTATCTCATGAGTAATTGCATATTTGTCTCCAGGCAGAGAACATGGGAAGTGCCAGCCATAAGTGAAAGCAAGGATGATTTAAACACTATAAGGAATTGAGTTTGGCTGGGCTTGGTGGCTCTTGCCTACAGTCCCAGCTACTCAGGAGGCTGAGATGGGACGATCATTTGAGCCCAGGAGTTCAAGGCTTCAGTGAGCCATAATTATACCACTGCACTCTAGCCTGAGTGACAGAGTGAGGCCCTGTCAAAAAAAACAAAAAACAAAAAAAAAGTGTTAGGTTTAACCAGAGCATGAAGTGTGAGGGGAGAGGAAGGAGTGTGAGATTAAATAAGCAGGCCTGTGTGAGGGAATAACAAAATTTGTATACCAAGCAGAAGTAGAACCTTAGGACATTCAAACTTAGATCTTTAGTTGTAGATGACACAAAGGATAGACCAGAGGATGTAAGACTAAGGACATGGAAGCTAATCAGGAAGCTGTCACAGGCAATGATGACCTGCACGAGGTTCACAGCAGGAGGGATGGAGAAGAGACATGGATACAAGAATTATTTTGGAGGTTGTCAGGACTTACAGCTTTGATACCAGAATTAAAAGGAAAGAGTTACAGATGACACCCATTTTTTTGTTTTTAGGCAACTATTTAGAAAAATAAAATACAGGAAAGCCAGGGAGCAGGTTCAGGAGGGTGAAGTCATGGGTCCAGTTTGTGTGATTGATGAGTCATGGAGCCAACAGATCCCCCAGGTGGAAATGTCTGGTGGGGGCTGGACACATGGTCTTGGACCCCTAGAGACAGATACGACCCAGTGTGAAGGCATGGACAGCTGAAGAGAGCCAAGGAGAGGACCCTGGGTAAGAACAACATGGTAAGAGCAGAACAAGTCAGAGAACTTTGCAGGATGTCAGCAATGGCCAGAGGAGGAGGCAGAGAGTCAGGGGTACAACAGGAAAGCAGAAAAGACCGAATTTCAGCGATGGAGGGGGAAGGCGATAAGGTGATGAGTTCCTTATCACCTTATCTGGCAACTGGGAATCACTTCTTGAGCACGGATTTCTATTTTCTACTAATCAAACAATCATTAACCTATAAGAAGCAGTAGGTTTATCAGTCAGGAAAGCTTCTGCTACACATAAAATTCTGACGTAAAGGACTTAAACAATCAGTACTGTTATGATGTCAACAAGAAGTCCAAATATAGGGCTGTTTCCAAGGTCGGTACTGTCTTTCTCTCTGCTCCACTGTCCTAAGCTTATTGTTATTTCCCCTTGGGTTTTGGCTCATGGTTATAAGGAGGATACAAAGACCACAAGTCAATGCCTTTCTCTTCTTGTGTGTCCCGTTTAACAGTGAGGAAAACTTTCCTAGGAGTCCCTTGTATGGTAGACAGCTTAATACCTGACAGCAATAACTTAAGCATACCCTGAGAATGATGCTTCCTGGAAGACACACCTGAATGCATATTTGGACTTTCGAGAAACTGGGAGTGTCCAACTTGGAGATTAAGTTCTCATCTATGAGGAACATCTGGGCCCCTGCCCTGTCCTATGGAATGGAACAAGACTCTTTGAGTTCAATGAAGACTGTCAGGTGAAGGTTGTTAGGGGAAGGATGCTAAGTGAAAATGCTCTATAAACTGCATGCTTTTTCTAAGCGGTGGCAGTCAGACTGCCTCCACTAGACTGTGTGGTGTTCCTGTCCAGCTTGCGCCACTGGACCGCTCTGTATATAAGTTTCCCACTAATAAAACTCTGTCTTGTTTACTGGCTCTGGGTATCTTCTATGGCCTCTTGAACCTGGTGCCGTCCCTACTGAAGTTAATAGGGGTCCTGAACGGCATTCCCCAACATACAACCCCTTACGTTGGCCAGAATTGCATTGTAGGCATGTGGCTAAACCAGTCACTAGCAAGGGGAATGAGATCACCAGGATAAGTTTAGATCAGTGGTTCACAGCGTGAGATCCCTTGATCAGCAACAGCATGGACAAACTGGGACTTGTTAAAAAGGCAAATTCTCTTGCCTGATTCACTGAATCCAGGGGAAGGACTTGGTGATTTTTTTTTAACAAGTCCTTCAGGTAATTCCAGTGATTTAGAGCAATCAGGACTTACACCTGACCTGGGGTTGGATCCAATTTATTCAAGGTGTTTGGATACCCCAAATGAACCAGGATTCATTAGCAAAGAAAGAGGCTTTGCAGCACTGTGAAGGTTATTCAAATTCTCACAAGTGGTAAATAGAGAACTTTCCCCACCCATCCACTCCTCCTTTCATGACCAATTCTCCATGAGTCCCACCCCTATACCCATATTACCAACTCTCTAATGTAACATTGTCTAAACTATAAGCTTCATGACGACCGGAATCCAATCTGCTTTGCTCACCATCCCACCTAACCCTGACCCAGCACTGTGCTAGCACACAGTAGCCAACCTCAAACTTTTATAAATTAATGGCTTGTTCCTTCTACAAATACTGTACTCAAATGTCCCATTTTTGTGTGGTAATGGAGGGGAATAATTCGAGAAGCAGATTCTGGAAATACTAACTCTTGTCCATCATTTGGAGGTGTGGCTAACATCTGAACTCTTTAGTTATTGAAGCTTTCTCCTTCAACAGGGGCTTTTCCTTAGGAATCAGACCTCCTTACCTCACTCTTCAGCATGCTTTCTCCTTTTACCCAGAAGGAATGATTAAGCTTCAAAATAATTCAGTTGGAAGAATCTGAAGATCTAAGTCCCTAGTTCAATTGCAGGTTACGCAGATAATGGTAGCTTTATTTGGCTAGAATCTAGTGCAATGTAGACACAAGGTGGTCAGGTGCTGGGCCTAGACAGACTCCTGTTTAAATCGTGGCTCCGTCTCTAATAGTGTGACCTATGGAAAGTTAATTTACTTTTTAAGTATCAGTTTTCTTATTAAAATGAACTGGTATTAACCTGTTCCTATTCCATGGAGGCTTAAGGTACTCTACGGACAGCACTCAGCATATTTGGAGAACAAAGTAGGTAAGCAAATGCTTTTCTAAAATATGCAACAGCTTGGGGAAATGTTTGAGAACGCTTAGACCATTCGTATCCTTTCTTCACAGTGATAAGGCACCATCATTTACGGCTGTGTAGCAAATGAGTCTCAGTAATGTTAACTATTACTACCCAATGAATTTTGGAAGTGAAGCCACACGTGTCCCATGCAGATGATATGGTGCAGAGTTCAGACGTTAGCCACAGCTCCAAACGATGGACAAGAGTTAGTGTGCAGAAAGAACACGCTGAAGGGTGAGTTAGGAGGCCTGGTTCCCAATGTTCACAGCCTTGATCTGTGACAGAGTGCTCCTGTGGAGCCCTGGATTTAGAGCCGCAAGACCTGGCTCAGTCACAGATCAAGGCTATTAATATTTCTAATCTTCAAGTTTCTCCCCTTTGAAACATGAAAATTAATGCCTGCCTGCTCCCACTCACCAACTCACAGGTTTATCACTGAGGCCAGATAACATGCAGCAGGGGTGGAGGCCCCTTCACACACCCTCACACCCCTCGGTACCACCCTGTTCCACATCTGCTGCCCAGGCTCCTCTGCCCAAACATGCGAGTCCCTGATGCATCCTCCAAGGCTGTTTCTCACCCTACCTTCTCCCCAGCCAATCACATTCACTCTGGCTTTGAATGCTATCTGTCAACAAATCCAAATTATTCTCAAGATTCAGTTTGCTACCTAATGCCCTGTAACAAATCCTTTCTGCTTAAACCAGCTAGCATGTGATCTATTGCTCAAGGCTAAGGTCCTTGATGAACATGCCAATCGCTCTGCCATTCGGCTCCTTAAAATCTTCACATCTGCCATACTTGCATGGCATTAAAACATTTTAGAAATCAGAATAAGTTAAAGGACTTAATCCCATTCTCTTGTATTCTTACTCATTCCTTGCCACTTTTAAAATTCTTACTATGTTCAATCTATGCCATGTTTTATAGAAATGGTATCAGACTCTATATTCACATACTATAACTTATGTTTAATTCTCCGTATGTTCTTGAAATGTATCCATGTTGATACTGTAGACCTACTTCATTCATTTTAGCTGTTCTAAATATTTTACTAAGTAATTTATCCCTCTGCTACTAGTAGGTAGTTTCCTTCTTTTCTACTGAAAACAGCATTTCCACAGATGTTTTGGTTAAAGTTTGCATGTGCTAGATTGGAACTGCTAGATCATAAGGGATGCATATCAAGAGCTTTGCTAGATGCTCCCAAAGTGACTGTGAATTTATACTCTCATCAGCAGTGTCTGAGAGTTGCTGTTTCTTCGTATCTTTATGAACATTTGGCATTACCCCACTTAAATATTTTGCTACTCTGTTGGTATAAAGTGACATCTTTTTTTCTTTGCATTTCTTTGCTTACCACGAAGTAGAGCATCTTTTCTAGTTTAATGGCCACTTAACTGTCTCTTCTATGAACTGGCCATTCGTAACTTTTACCATTTCTTTATTAAGTTTTTCTCTACATCTACTGATCTGAGTTCTTTCTAAATTCCAAACTGTTTCTTAATCAATCATGTGCATTGTATATATCATCTCCCAATATAAATAATCAGTTTTTTTTATAGTTTATGCTATAGTTTATGGTTTAAGGGTTAGGATAAGAAACATCCTACCCCTTAAACCATAATGGTATTTTTATATTTTTTGTAAAAGTATTCAAGTTATGCTTTTCACATCGATGTCTGAAATTTTGGTGCAAGGTAGGAATCTATTTTTTTCCATATGAATAAATTATCTTAGTGCAGCTCTGTTCAATAAATTATCTTAGTGCAATTTATTGAACAGAGCTGTGCTTTTCAATACTGTAGCTACTAGTCACATGTAAGCTTTTGAGTGCTTGAAATGTGACTTACCCAAATCCAGATGTACTGTGTGTATAAATACATGCTGGATTTCTAAGACTTAGTACAAATATATCAATAATTTAATACTGATTACATGTTTAAATACTATTCTGGATATTTGGTGTTAAATAAAATATATTATTAAAATTTATTCCACTTGTTTTTACTTTTTGAAATGTGACTACTGGAAAATTTTAAGTTACAAATGTGGCTAACATTGTATTTCTATTTCACAGCTCTAGAATAGATTATCCTTTTTCCCAAAGGGAGACAGGTCTCCCAATTTGTCATAATGGAATTTTTTAATTGCCTAAGTCTGTTTCTGGACTCTGTCTGATCTGTTAGTCATTTTATCTAGCTCTGCACCAATGCCACACTGTCTTTTTATTACTTTATAATAAATATTAAGACCTTACTCCCATTCTTGTTCCTTTTCTTCAAAACTGTCTTCATTCTTATGTTTCACCATCTCATATGAATTCTAGGACCACCTAGTGTAGTCTTTCCTATCAGCCCATCCTAACAAAACCTACTAGGATTTTGATAATAATGACACTTGATTACTATTTTTAGAAAGAACAGACATCTCCCTTCACAAATATAATAGAGCTCTCCTTTAATTTGGGTGTTTGTGCCCTTCAATAAGTTTTTATAATTTTCTACGCAAAGTGTATGCCCATATTTTATCATATTTATTCCTACTTTATAGTTTGTTATTGTGAATAGGTTGCTTCTGATAAACTTTATAATTTATTATTACAAATACTAGGAATACTGCTTATTTATATGTATAAATCTTATTGTTAACAACCTTGCTGAACTCTGTTAGTTTTAATAGTCTAAATATCTTCTTGGACTTTCTGTATAATCATATTGCCTGCAAATATGGACAACTTTGTCCCTTTCCAATTCTCACACTTGTTAAATATTTTATATTTTTAACTGACACATACCAATTGTACCTATTTATGGAGTACATAGTGATGTTTCAATACATACAAAATATAGTGATCAACACACCCACAGCTAGTATCACACTGAATGGGGAAAAACTAAAAGCCTTTCCTCTAAGATATGGAACACAACAAGGATGCCCACTATCACCACTGTTATTCAACATAGTACTGGACATCATAGCTAGAGCAATCAGACAAGAGAAGGAAATAAAGGGCATTGAAATTGAAAAGGAAGAAGTCAAATTATCTTTATTTGTTGATATGATCTTATATTTGGAAAAACCTAAAGACTCCACAAGAAAACAATTAGAACTGATAAACAAATTCAGTAAAGTTGACAACAGCTAATAATTGGAAGCAACCTAAGTATCCATCAGCAGATGAACTGATAAAGAAAATGTGGTACATATACACAGTGGAGTATTATTCAGCCATAAAAAAGAATGAGATCGAGGGAAGATCCTAGATGGCCAAATAGGAACAGCTCTGGAGTGCAGTTCCCAGCAAGAACAATGCAGAGGGTGAGTGCCTACCGCATTTCCAAACAAATTTTCACTGCCCACAGACCAGGAGATTCCCAGGCTGAAAAGCACCACGAGTTTTCAGCACAGCAGTTTCAGCCAGTGCCAGGTTGGTGCACAGAAACTCACACAAATCTGGGCGGCCATTTCAACTGGCACCTGGAACACCTGGGAGACAAAGCTGCCCATTCAACTGAAAGGGAGGGGGCAGAGACAGGGAACCAGGTGATCTGCCTCAGCAGGTACCATCCCCATCAAACAAGCAATCCAAAAGGCTCTGGACTGAGAGTTTCACAGCAAGCACAGCTGGACCCAAGATGGTCCAGCTCAGTGGAGGGAAGGGCGACCACCACTACTGAGGCAGTTCACACAGAAGCTGGGCAGAGCCTGCGGCAGCTCAGCAATGCCTCTGCTGGCAGACTGTGACTAGACTACTCTGTGCAGGGCAGGGCATCTATGAAACAAGGCAGCAGCACAACAGGAACTTATAAATAAAGCCAATCTTCCTAGGACAGAGCACCTGGGAAAAGAGGCAGTTATGAATTCTGCCACAGTGGACTTAAAAGTACCTGCCCAGTAGCTCTGCACGGAACAATGGAGCTCCCAGCACAGCACTTGCATTCCTATAAGGGACAGACTGTTTCCTCAAGCAGCTCCCCAACCCCTGTATACCCAAAGAAACACCTCGTAAAGGAGAGCTCAGGCCAACATCTGGCAGGTACCCTTCTGGGACAAAGATAACAGAAGAAGAAACTGGCAGCAACCCTTACTGTTCTGCAGCCCCCATGGGTGATCCCCAGGCAAGCAGGGTCTGGAGTGGACCTCTAGCAGCCCTATAGCAGAGGAGCTTGACTGTTAGAAAGAAAACGAAGAAACAGAAATGACTTCATCATCAACAAAAAGGACATCCACTCAGAGACCACATCCAAAAGTCACCAACTATAAAACTATAGGTAGATAATGCCACAAAGATGGGAATAAACCAGTGCAAAAAGGATGAAAACACCAAAAACCAGAACACCTCTCCACCTTCAAAGGATCATAACTCCTCACCAGCTAGGGATCAAAGATGGATGGAGAATGAATCTGATGAATTCACAGAAACAGGTTTCAGAAGGTGGGTAATAACAAACTTCTCAGAGCTAAAAGAACGTGTACTAACCCAATGCAAAGAAATGAAGAACCTAGAAAAAAGGTTAGATGAGATGCTAACTGGAATAAACAATTTAGAGAAGAATATAAACAACTTGATGGAGCTGAAAAACACAGCACAAGAACATCATAAAGCATACACAAGTTTCAATAGCTGAATTGACCAAGCAGAAGAAAGGATATCAGAGATTGAAGATCAACTCAATGAAATAAAATGAGAAGGCAAGAACAGAGAAAAAAAAAGTGAAGAGAAATGAACAAAGCCTCCAAGAAATATGGGATTATGTGAAAAGACCTAATCTACATTTCATAGGTGTACCTGAATGTGACAGAGAATGAATTCAAGCTGTAAAACACTCTTCAGGATATTATCCAGGAAAACTTCCCCAACCTAGCAAGCCAGGCCACCATTCAAGTCCAGGAAATACACAGAACACCACAAAGATATTCCTCAAGAAGAGCAACCCCAAGGCACATAATCGTCAGATTCACCAGCGTTGAAATGAAGGAAAAAGTGCTAAGTGCAGCCAGAGAGAAAGGTGGGATTACCCACAAAGGGAAGTCCATCAGACTCACAGTGGATCTCTCTGCAGAAACCCTACAAGACAGTGGGGACCAATATTCAACATCCTTAAAGAAAAGAACTTTCAACCTAGAATTTCATATCCAGACAAACTAAGCTTCATAAGCAAAGGAGAAAGAAAATTCTTTATGGACAAGCAATTGCTGAGAGATTTCATCACCAACAGGCCTGCTTTACAAGAGCTCCTGAAAGAAGGACTAAACAAAAAGGAACAAGCAGTACCAGCCACTCCAAAAATGTACCAAATGGTAAAGACCATCAACACAATGAAGAAAATGTGTCAACAGGAAAAACATCCAGCTAGCATCAAAATGGCAGAATCAAATTCACACATAACAATATTACCTTAAATGTAAATGGGCTAAATGCCCCAATAAAAAGACACAGATTGGCGAACTGGAAAAAAAGTCAAGACCCATTGGTGTGCTGTATTCAGGAAACCCATCTCACATGCAAGGACACACATAGGCTCAACATAAAGGGATGGAGGAAGATTTATCAAGCAAATAGAGCAAAAAAAAGCAGGAGTTGCAATCCTAGTCTCTGATAAAATGGACTTTAAAGCAACAAAGATCAAAAGAGACAAAGAAGGGCATTACATAATGGTAAAAGGATCAATGCTTCAAGAAGAGCTAACGATCCTAAATATATATGCACCCAATACAGGAGCACTCAGGTACATAAAGGAAGTTCTTAATGACCCACAAAGAGACTTAGACTCTCAAACAATAATAGTGTGAGACTTTAACACTCCACTGTCAATATTAGACAGATCAATGAGATAGAAAATTAACAAGGATATCTAGGACTTGAATTCAGATCTGGACCAAGTGGACCTAACAGACATTTACAGAACTCTCCACCCCAAATCTACAGAATATACATTCTTCTCAGCACCACATTGCACCTACTCTAAAATTGACCACATAATTGGAAGTAAATCACTCCTCAGCAAATGCAAAAGAACGGAAATC
>CAUYQU010043018.1:0-30219 GCA_963574635.1 Cheracebus regulus | reverse complement strand
GTTTACAATAGCAAAGACCTGGAGCCAACCCAAATGCCCATAGATGATAGACTGGACAAGGAAAATGTGGCACATACACACCATGGAATACTATGCAGCCATAAAAAACGATGAGTTCATGTCCTTTGTAGGGACATGGATCAACCTGGAAACCATAATTCTCAGTAAACTGACACAAGAACAGAAAATCAAACACTGCATGTTCTCACTCATAGGCAGATGTTGAACGATGAGAACACATGGACACAGGGAGGGGAGCATTACACACTGGGGTCTGTTTGGGGGAAATAGGGGAGGGACATTGTGGGGTGGGGAGTTGGGGAGATACAGTATGGGGAGAAATGCCAGATATAGGTGATGGGGAGGAAGGCAGAAAATCACATTGCCATGTGTGTACCTATGCAACAATCTTGCATGTTCTTCACATGTACCCCAAAACCTAAAATGCAATAATAAAATAAAATAAAATAAAATAATCACTAGTTTGTTTTTTCTTAAAGAAGAGGGAGCTGAGGTCAAGAGGAGTGAGGTGAATTATCCAGGATCACACAGCCCATGAATGGCAAGGCCAAGACAACATATCTCCAGGAATCTGACTCAGACTTCAGCCCTCTTGAATAACATTGTATTTCCATAGCTCCACAGGTGAGCTTCTACTGGAATTGTATTTGCTTGGTAGTTTTTTAGTTTTTTTCCTTAATTTAATAGCACTGATGAGTCTCCAGCTGAGGGAAATTAGTGACAAATGTAATCAATGTGTTTTTCCTGCCTGCTGCACAGATTAAAAACCATTCACTGAGACCATGGTGTTGTGTTAAAGAAAGAGTTTAATTAACACAAGGCTGGCCATAGAGAAGAACTGGAGTTATCACTCAAGTCACTCTCCCCAACAGCTCAGAGGCTAGATTTTTTATGAAAAGTTTGGTGGGCAGGGGGCTAGGGAATGAGTGCTACTGATTGGATAGGGATGAAATCATAGGAATGTGAGGAAAACAGTCCTCTTATGCTGAGTACACTTCTGGATAATGCTCATAGGACTGGTTGAGTCATGAGTCTGGGAGGGATCAGTCAGTTTCCAGAATGCGAAAATCTGAAAAGCATCTCAAAAGACCAGTCTTAGGTTCTACAATAGTGATGTTATCCACAGGAGCAATCGAGGAAGTCACAACTCTGTAACATTTGGCCACATAACTCCTGAGCAGTAAGGAAGTATACAAATTATGGATCCATTTTAGCAGAATTCAGGCCGTTTCCACAATCCTAATCTTGTGGCCTTTCATTAGTCTTACAAAGGTGGTTTCAGGATCTAAACAAGGAAGGGATCTGTTTTAAGAAGAGAATATTATCATCCTTCCTTCAAAGTTAAACTATAAACTAAATTCCTCCCATGGTTAGCTTGGCCTATGTGTAGGAATGAGCAAGGGAAGCCAGCCCATAAGGCTAGAAGCAAAATGGAGTTGGCCGTGCTAGACTTCTCTCACTCTCATAATCTTTGCAAAGGCAGTTTCACAAACACAGCCAAAAAAAAAAAAAAAAGGATAAGGAAAGAGATGAGAGTCAGACTGCAAATTCCAGTGCGGCAGTGGGAATTGTCCGTTGGTCATTTGATGATGGCCAGTGTCTTTCAGCTCCTTGTTTTAAGTAGGAAGTTAGAAGACAAAGCACAGGTGATTGTTTATTTAAAAAGGCCAAACTTAAAACCTACAAAGGGAAAAGGATTTTGAACCATCCAGATCTTGGCAGAGCTAGAATGAGAACTAGGTCTAATACCCATTTTAATGTGATCCTAAGCTGGAATATTCCCCCAAGGTTCTAGAGTTAGCCCTTGAGAAGAGACACATTTTTCCACCTCAGTCTCATATGAGGTGGAGTGGCAGAGCAACCCAGGCTTTTCAGGCTTCAGACCAAACACAGGATGCCAGAGGAACCCTTCACGCTTCAATTCTTCTTACTGCTGAATCTTAAGTGCCAAAGCCTTGAGAGGAAAAAAGTTCTTTAGCAGCTAGTTTTACCTTTTAATAAAATAGGTAGTTGATTCTGTGGTGGAAATTTAAGAGAGGCTGGTTAATTCTCTATACTAGCTATTGCTGCATAACAAATTTCTTTAAAAATTAGTGGCTTAAAACAATAAACACTTATTATCTAAATTTCTCTGGTTCAGGAATTTTAGAGCAGCTTAGCTGGATAGTTCTGGCTTGGAGTTTTTTGCCTTTTTTTTTTTTTTTTTAATGAAGTTGCAGTCAAGATGTCAGCTGGGACTGCAGTCATCTGAAGGCTTGACGGGGGCTGGGGAGTCTGCTTCCAAGATGGCTTCCTCAGATGACTGTAGGCAGGAGGCTGCTTCCTGAAGACATGGAAGCAAAGAGTCAGAAGAGACGCTGAGGTCCCCCAGGGGAGTTATTGAGGGATAAGGCAAGGAGGAAACTGTACTGCCTTTTATGACTTCATCTCAGAAGCCACTCACTGTCATTTCTGCCACATTCTAATCTTTAGGAGCAAGTTACTAAGTTCAGTTCACACATAAAGAAAGTCGAATTAAGTTCTACCTCTTTAGAAAAGAAATACCAAAGAATTTGTGAACAACACATTAAAATTATCACCTGCTCTATCAACCTAAGCTTTATTCATTTGTTAGAAATTACACCATTAGTGAACCTGAGAGCTAAAAAATAACTCATTTCACATTCAAACAATTTAAATTTAAATTTGTTCAATGTAAATGTATGTATAGCACTGACAAGGAGTCAGAGGCTTAGATTTTACACTTTGCTTCCAGCATGCCATAGCCTTGGGCATGCCACTTCTCCTTCTGGGCCTCCGTTTCCTCTTCAGTAAAATGAGGTGCCTGCCTTTTTAACAAATTGTCCTGGGAGAACTGGATATCTATGTGCAAAAGAATGAAGCAAACACTTACCTACACCATATACAAAAAATTAACTCAAATGGATCAAAACCTAAATATAAGACCTAAAACTATACAACTCTTAGAAGAAAACACAGGGTAAAAGTTCATGACACTGGATTGGCAGTGATTTCTTGATATGACACTAAAGGCACAGGCAACAAAAGAAAAATAGACAAATGGAACTTCATTAAAAAATTTTTAAATTATGCATCAAAAGATATCAGCAAAGTAAAACATCAACTCAAAGAATGAGATAGTATGTTTGCAAATCATGTGTCTGATAAGGGATTAATATCCAGAGTATTTAGAGAGCTTCTAAATCTCAACAACAAAAAACAACCTGATTCCAAAGTGGGCAAAGGACCTGAACAGACATGTCTCTAAAGAACACATACAAACGGTTAATCAGCATATGAAAAGACGCTCAGCAGCACAAATCATTAGGGAAATGCAGATAAAATCCACCGTGAGACACCACTTTACGTTTATTAGAGTGGCTACTATAAAAAACAAAACAAAACCCAGAACATAATAAGCATTAGCCAGGATGTGGACAAACTGGAACCCCTGTGCATTGTTGGTGGGAATGTAAAATGGTAGAGATGCTGTGGAAAACAGTATGGCAGTTCTACAAACAATTAAAAATAGAATTACCATATGAGCCAGCATTTCCACTTCTGGATGTATACCAAAAGAACTAAAAGTGGGGTCTTGGCCAGGCACCTTGGCTCCTGCCTGTAATCCCCGCACTGTGGGAAACCAAGGTGGGTGGATCACTTGAGGTCAGGAGTTCGAGACCAGCCTGGCCAACATGATGAAATGCTGTCTGTACAAAAAACACAAAATTTAGCCTGGCATGATGGCACATGCCTGTAATCCCAGCTACTTGGGAGGCTAAGGCAGGGGAATCACTTGAACCCAGGAGGCAAGGTTGCAGTGAGCCAAGATTGTGCCACTGCCTTCCAGCCTGGGTGACACAGCAAGACAATCTCAAAATAAACAAATAAATAAAATTTTTGAAAATGAAAATGAAAGTGGAGTCTTGAAGATATAGTTGCACACCGTTGTTCATAGCAGCATTATTCACAATACCAAACCAAGTGTCCATAGGCAGATGAATGGATAAGCGAAGTGTGGTGTATACAGGCAATGGAAAATTCCTACATGTGCTGCAACCCGGATGAAGCTTGAGGACAGTATGCTCAGAAAAATAAGCCAGTCACAAAAGCAAAAACAAGATTCCATTTATATAAGGTACTTAGAGTCATCAAAATCACAGAGATGGAAAGTAGAATGAAGATTGATAGGGGCTGGGGTTAGTGGGGAATGAGTAGTTACTGTTGAATGGGTACAGTGCTTCAGGTTTACAGGATGAAAAGGAGTTATAAAGATGGATGGTGGTAGTAGTTGCATAACATTGTGAATGTATGTAATGCCACAGAACTGTTCACTTAAAAATGATTGAGATGGGAACTTTTATGTATATTTTACCATGATAAAAATAATTGGGAAAAAAGTCAACAAATAAAAGTTTCTGGACTTAAAAATTGTTAATGTCCCTTTTGGCTCTGATATTCTATCCTCTAACATTATTTATTCAATTTTAGAGTTTTAGAATTTATAGTCCATTTCTGACAATCTCTATCTATCTATCTATCTATCTTTCTATCTATCTATCTAATCTATCTATCTACATTTGTGTATGTTTCACATGTTTTTGTATGTGTCTCTATGTTTCAAAAACCTGTTTAAATAAATCTTTCATGGACTTTTAATCTTTAGAGGGAAGGTGAGGCTGTTTATGTTATAGAAACATATTTTATTTGCCCACAGCAGCGAGAGCACAGCATGCTATTACTATAAATGGGATATGATGGTGTTTTGTTATGAAATGCCTTTTGATGTAGGACAGCTACAGTCTAATGCCTTCCAAATATATTTTACCCTGCTGTAAAGATAAAATGACAGATCTCATGGCCACAGGGTCTCTGCACACATTTCCAGGAACCTGAGGCCATTTACTAAATCCAAAAAGAAAGGCACTGTTTTAATGATTATAGATGTGTCCACTCAGCTTTGAACAAGGCATCCCTCCTACTCCTAACCTCTTATGCATGAAGCCCAGCAAGAATCAGTCAGCCTGGGTAAAAAAGGAGGGACATACCTGAGTACTTTTTTGAGACATAACGCCAATCCTCCAAGTTGTTCCGCAGACCACCCCGTCTATTCCTTACCCCACCATCCCATTTGAAAAAAAACATTAATCCAGTAGTGTCTTTATTTTCCCTCAAAGACAGCTCATCTTTAGAATAAAATTCTTAGGGAGAAAAAAATATCTTCATTTAAAAACAGCAATACTCTCAGTTTAAGAATTGAAGAAACAGAGTATCATTCCAAGTGCTTCCTTAGTCTCTGGGTCTTCCCTAGCAGTCCCTTTGCACATATACATTTCACACAACTGTTCATGCAGGTCTGGAAGGGGGTCTTGCTAAAGATACTCATGGCAGTGGTGTTTGCAGCAATAGTAGGTGTTAGAGTCGGGCAGCAAGCAGTCCATCTGCAGAGACTGGACAAGTAGAAGGTTGTAGAGATATGCCATGGACACTGCAGTGATTAGAAACATATCAGTTATCTATTGCTGTGTAACAAATTACTCCAAATTTAACATCCTAAAACAACAAACATTTATTATATTACAGTCTCTATGAGCTGGGAGCCAGCACAGCTTAGCTGAGTCCTTTGGCTCAGGGTCTCTTACAATGCTGCAATCAAGTGTTGGCAAGAGCTATGGATCCTCTCAAGTCTCTACTAGACTAGGATAGCATTTGCTTCCAAGCTCACCCACGAGGCTGTTGGCAGGATTCAGTACCTCACTGCTGTTGGACTGAGGTCCTCAATTCCTTGCTGGCCCTTGGCTGGAAGTCTCTTTCTAGTCCTTGCTGTTAGGTTCTCTACAGGGTGGCTCTCAAAATTTCAGCTGGCTTCCACCAGAGCGAGCAAGTGAGGCACAAGAGAGGAAGACAAAGGCTTTTAATAACCGAGTCTCAAAAGTAACATACTATCACTTCTGTTAACTAAGAGCAGATCACTAGGTATAGTCCATAATCAAGGTACAGGGACATGGGTACCAACAGGGAACCATCATTGGGAGCCACCTTAAGAGCTGCCTACCACAAGAAGCAACAGATTAAAGGACACAATACTTAACAGAAAAAGGCAAGAGTTAGGGTGAAGTCTGCAGCAGAATATAATTTGTTTAAATTAAAATACACAGGAACAATACTATATGCTTTACAAAGATACAAACAAATTCATAGTATAAAATAATCACATTGTAATGTTTGCCTGCTGGGCATGGAGAGTTGGAGGGGAATTGAGAATAAATAAACACATAAATCCAAAGAGGGGCCTTGTGGATACAGAATAAAATTGCATACTATAAACTCAAGACCAAGTTCAGTTCTTTGCCCATGAGGATCAAAAGAAAGGAAAAGTGAAGTAACAAAACCAACACTCTGGATCTCTCAAATACTCAAGTTCCCGTGGAAGGATCTTATCAAGATCTATGTCTGAGGGAGCTCCCCACCCAATGTCACACTGGATTAAAGTCATCTCAAAGTCTCAGAGACTCTTACCAAGTAAAAGTAGCATCTGTGTTACTGTGGCATACCTTGGAGTCTATAAGACAGCTCTGAGAATTAAATGTGCATAAAACATACCCACAAAGTGACCAAAAATGTCTTGGGACTAAAGGTGTTTCTGAATGTGGAACTTTCAATGCTAAAACTTGGATAATTTGATCACCTTATCACTTGAGGAGTTTGTTGAAACATGCAAATCAAAGCATCCTCACAAGTGATTATGATTCATTGTGCCTGAGCGGGACCATTAATCTGCAGGTGAAGCAGAGCCAGAAGTCTTTCTAATGCAGATGGTCTCTGGATCACTCTTCTAGAGGTCTCTGTTATAGAAGGACAGTTTTGAAAGCTACTTCTCACAGCACCAAAGATGACAGCCACTCTCAAGTCTGTGATCACAAATCTCATGCAGCCACCTGCTGCAGTATCAGCATTACCTGTTGGTAATCCCAGGGCTCTAGTTCACAGTTCATTGATTCTAGAATTTCTCTTCCACATAAAGCAGACCTCAAGATCCAGGAGGCAAAGTTCAGGAAGGGGTCAGGACAGGAGTTTGAGATGAAGAATTTTCCTGACTGGCTGTAAGAAGAAACCACACCCCTTGGTTGGATTAGCCATCTCCAGAAAAGTCTGGCGGAAGTTACCCACCCACACGACAATCTGAAGAATGTGCTTATAAGATTAAAGTGACCTCTAGGTCTTCAGGAAACATCGTCCTCAAATATAATCTCTGTAAAATATTTTTCATATTTAGAAAACATAAAAGGTTACACAAGTACGTCAACAAGATAAAATAATGATGAGATAATGGCAAGTGACTCTCAAATCTAGCTGGAGGAGGGAGGAGAGTTCTGACGCTGACGTCGAGGGAGGGGATCTTCAGTAGTTGTAGGTGTACTAGGTAGAACTATCCTCATGAAAAGGGTGTGTCAAACCATAAAAGTTTGTAAAATATTCTTAGTAACCAATCAATAGTCTTTGCTCTATTTTTATATTCACAGAATAATCTTTTGATTTCCCTTTATTCTTTGTTCTCTAAATACAGTTTGAGTAACTTCTAGGTGAGAGGTACTGTACTAGGCACTGTTTAGAGATATTTGTATTCTGGCCTTAAAATTTGTTGGATTTTAGGTTTTATGAAGGGAGACTCTAACTAGCAAAAAACGAATGCAAACAAAGTAGTATTTTGGTGGTTTCAAAAAAAGAATTCAGTTGTGATGTTAAGAGCGGTTATGGTTTTAGATTCCTCCAGAAGCTGACTCTGAGTCAAGAATCCAAGTAGTTTTGGCAAGTGATCTTGAGAAATACATGAGAGTGGAGAGTAAGTTAGGGAAGGCAAAGGAGCTAATAAAAGGTATCTGTCAATCCAATTACCATTGTGGGCAACTGATGTTAGAGCCTGCTAGGGAAGTCTGGGAGACAATAGCGATTCTATGCCGTCCACACTCAAGAATATGTTTCAGAATTATTCCTAGCAAGAGGTATTCATCCACTGACTCTCCATCGGTCATTGTCTGAGTGTCACTTCTTGGGAGATTGATTACATCTCAGGCACTTCTGGTCTCCCCTGTATGAGAGCTGCGCATGCTATCTTGACTACATAGAGTCACAGATGTTTTCTATAAACAGCCTTCAGAATGTGGAGACAAATACCAAGGGGATGTGGGTGGGCTAGCAACAGCATCTGCCATAATAGCTCGCAGTTGCTGCATGCTTACAGGTTTCACACACGAGATTAAATGTATATTATCTCACTTAATATCTGATTAATATTGTTCATTTCCCCAAACAGGAAACAGATGTGAAGTGAAAAGTGACTTGTATATGATCTCACAGTCAGCACATAGTGTGGCTGAGATTTGAACCTTGACAGCTGGGCTTTAGAATCCAAGATCTTGGCCACTGCACTCTACTGGCCACTAGAAGAGTTTGTATCTAGGTAGGGGAGTAGAAATAGATTTCAAGATGTGAGTGTAAAAACCAGCTGTTTCATGAAATATGAACCAGACTTCAGTTTGGGATTTAGCACTGGTAGAGAAGTACAGACATATAATGGAGTTCAAGATTATCAATATATCTTGAACTAAGATATTTTGATTTGTTTGGCTAAAATATAAATAAATCACAGGTAGTGGAGGATATTAGGGAGGATT
The DNA here is from genome assembly GCA_963574635.1 of Cheracebus regulus. Lineage (NCBI taxonomy): Eukaryota > Metazoa > Chordata > Mammalia > Primates > Pitheciidae > Cheracebus > Cheracebus regulus. The sequence goes on along the minus strand of CAUYQU010043018.1, from coordinate 21,523 downwards.
TTGAATGTCCAGTTAAGAAGCTCACACACAATGGGCTTGACAGTAGGGAAACTGTCAAGGCTTTTGAGCAATGACATGACAGAAGATGTGCTTGAATAACATTGAAGAGTGTTAATAACATAAACCATATTATAAAATAACATTCAGCAGGAAGCCATGAATTGGTTGGATTGATCAAAAAAGAGGGAAAGATGAAATAGCATGTGAGAATTCAGGAGTTTCAGGATAGTTGTCTCAGAGATCCAGAGTCACTGTGGGCATGATAAGACAGCTATAAAGAGCTGCTTCCAGACCAGGTCATGGGTATAAAGTGCTCAGGAACTCTAGTCCCAGATATCAGGGTCATTAATGGAATACAATAAAGAAAAGGACCAGAGTGGCTAGCTTGGACTTAGGTATGGCTGGACTTTCTAGTTTCACTTCAGCTTATAGTCCTAAGATTTGCTACTCTAGAGAGAGTTTAATCTGTTTGCCCAGCATTGATCAGACTCCAGATAAACTGGTGGAATTCCTTCCACTAAAAAAAAAAGTGAATGATGGTTTGATGAGTCAACACACAGTGATGTTCTCATTGCTGATGAGCCTGAAATACTTACGTTGATGGCTGGTTGGGGTGTATTGTCTTTCTAGAAAGAGGCAATTCTCTCTCTCTTTTTTGGCTAGCTGGCTCTTTCTATCCTGAAACCTTATATGCACACCTAGTCCAAGATTCCATATTTATCTTCTCTCTGGACATTTAATCATAACCGTCAAGTATGTATTTTTGCTGATGACATTTCAGTATCTCCAGAACTTATCTTTTCTCTTGAACATAGTTTCCAGTTGCTGGATTGATCAGAAAGGAGGAAAGATGTAAAAAGCAGGTAACAGATATGGCAATAATTCAGGAGTTTGAGGACACTTGTCTCAGAGATCCAAGACGTCACTGCCAGGATATTCCACTAGTGTCTCAAACTCAACATGACCCAAAACAAGCCTGTCACATTTTTCCACAAAGTTTGTTTCTTTATGACTTCCCAATTGATTCATGACCCCATCATTCCTCAACTTGCTGATACTCGACAGTAGGAACAGCCTCTGACTCCCTCTTGTCAACTGTCCACCATGATTAATGTATTCCAAAACCTTATTTATTCTACTGCCACATCTCTTAAAGCTAGTCAGCTCCTTTCTCTCTATTCTAGTGTAGTATAGTGTATTGTTAAGAGGCAAATTGACAACAAATCTAGTTTAAAGGTCTAACAGGCTTTTTTTTTGTGATTCTAGCATAGGACAACACCTCATTCTATAAAATAGAATAAATATTCCAAGAAGTTGAGCAGAAAGGGCTGGCTTTATAGGCAGAAAAGGGCTGGAGAAAGCAGAAACAGAACAAAACGTGAATTGGTGTTTCAAATTACTTCCTTCATAGAGTTAAAGCAGAGGGGACTTCTTTATCATGCAAGCTCAGGTAAATTGAACCCCTTTTGACTGGTTGCTGTAAACTTCATGTTTTCTTGGAAAGCTTGCATTTTAGAGTTCAGGCATCTGAACATTGATTAAGTGGCACCTAACATGAGTGACTCCACTGTGGTTTGGTCTGGTCTGCTGGGGCCTAGTGACAGAGGCTAATCCACAACAATGATCTCCCATAGACTTTGTTTAACAATAGTATATAGTATAGTATAGTACAGTATGATATAGTCTAGTCTAGTCTAGTTCAGGTTTTTACTGTCTGTTGCTAGCATAGTACAGTCTAGTTCAGGTTTTTATTGCCTGTTGCTTAGCTTTTTACTTGGAATATGACCACATTCCTTATACTGGCCCCCTCCAAATAAATAGCACTTCATCATCCTCTGCATCTGATATGGTTTGGATTTGTGTCCCCACCCAAATCTCATGTTGAATAATCCCCAGGGTTGGAAGAGGGGCCTGGTGGGAGGTGAATGGATCATGGGGGCAAATTTCCTGCTTACTCTTCTTGTGTAGTGAGTGAGTTCTCCTGAAATCTGATGGTTTAAGTGTGTAGCACCTCATCCTTCTCTCTCTCCTGCTCCTACCATGTGAAGACGTGCCAGCTTTCTCTTCACCTTCTGCCATGATTGTAAGTTTCCTAAGGTTTCCCCAGTTATGCTTCCTGTACAGCCTATGGAATTGTGAGCCAATAAAACTTTTTTTTCTTTATAAAGTATCCAGTCTCAGATAGTTATTTATAGCCACACGAGAATGGACTAACACAGCATCTTATAGTATTTTGCTATATATTGTTTCTATTTGTAGCTCTCTTATGATAGTAACAGATAAATGCAATACTAGGTGTCAGGCATTGTCCTAAGTGCTTTACATATATTACCTCCTTTAATTTTCACAGAAACCTTTTGGGATACATACAACTGTGAGCCACATTTTACACATGGGAAAACTGAGGCACAGAGAGGTTAAGTGGACTTTCCCAGGGCAGGAGCTGAATTTGAATCCAGGCCTCTGCATCTCCTAAAAACGAAGTGCTACATTGAATCTCTTGTCTTCTTTTCTAGACTGTAAACTCCTTAAGGTGAGGATTTCTCTATATAACCACATGACTCTTGCACAGTGCCTTACTAGTTATAGCTTGAATGAATGATAGTTTCTCTTGATGGTAGAATTCAGGGAAACATGAAGCTGGAAGTCATTTGGTCCTACTATTTCTGTAGAAGCAAGGCTATACCTAATTCATTCTGGATGATAAACTTTAACCAGATCAGAATAATCCAGTAGACCCTAGCTGGAGTAAAAGTGACCCGAGAGAAATCAGGCTGCAACCTACATGAAATCAGACACTGGGCTCAAATGTGTGTATTAAGCTCTGCGTCTCTCTTAAGTTCTATTATTTATGGATTCTTTTTCTTTTGCTGCATACCTGAAAACTCACACTCTTCTTAACCAACAAAAGAAGAATCGAATTGGAGACTTAAACACAAAGAGTGTGTAGTAAAAGAGTACTTGCAAATGTGGGTGGAGCAGAGGCTCTCTGGGAGGCTCAATAAAATTACTTTCTGGCTGAACAAGCTTGCAAATCTCTTCTTGAGGCTGAGCAGTGCTATTTCATGTCTCTACCACAGGCATTTTCTCTCTGAAAAATCGATGACCCAAGAAAGCAGTTGGTGGTGGGAGGAGGGAGAGTCCCTGAGTTAATCCTTGAGGTTGAGGCAGAAACACAGCTGTTTTGGATTCAGCCTGGGGAGATCAAGGGGAGACATGACTGCTGTATTTGGAGAGGCTTGTCTTCATTTGGCATCATTCTGAGCACTCAAGTTCTCTGTCAATAAGCACTTTATGGAGGAGATAAATGGATTTGGAGCTGAGGATAATGGAGGATGCCTGGGAAAGAATAAACATATTATCTGAGACCTTCCATCATGCCCCTTCACTGAAGTGCCCAAGGACTCAGACATTGAGTTTAGCAGAGGCAGAGTGGGAAGGAGGGAGACTCTGCGGCCTTTTGGGTGCAGCTAGCTGCAGAATTCTGGTTTAACAATAATAGGCAGCATTACAGGATCGGGCCTCTGTAGCTTGCTTCACCCACAGTGGTGCCAAGTTCCATGCTGAGGGATTATCAAACTACGGTTTTTGTCACCATCTTGACAACAAAACTAGAAAAATTGGTCTCCTACAAAGAGAAAACATGAACATCCATTCTAAAGGGGTATTGGGGAAAATGTAAATTAGTACAACCATTATGGAAAACAGTATAAAGATTTCTCAAAAACTTAAAATAGAACTGCTATATGATCCAGCCATCCCACTTCTGGGTATATATCCAAAGGAAATGAGATCAGGATGTTGAAGAAATATCTGCAAGCCCATGTTCATTGCAGCGCTGTTCACAATAGCCAAGATACAGAATCAATCAGTGTGTTTATCAACAGATGAATGAATGGATAAAGAAAATATGGGTATATAAACAATGAAATACTATTCAGCCTTAACAAAGAAGGAAATCCTGTAATTGCAATGACACAGATAAACCTGAAGGACATTATGTTAAGAGAAATAAACCAGGCACAGAAAGACAAATGCCGCATGATCTCATTTACATGTGGAATCTAAAAAAGACAAACTGACCAGGAATGGTGGCTCACATCTATATTTCCAGCACTGTGGGAAGCCAAGCTGACAGAATTCCTTGAGACCAGGAATTAGAGACCAGCCTGAGCCACATAACAAGACTCTGTCTCTACAAAAAAAAAATTTAAACATTAGCCTGATGTGGTAGTACACACTTGTAGTCTCAGCTACTTGGGAGGCAGAGACAGGGGGATCACTGGAGCCTGGAAGTCTGAGGCTGCAGTGAGCTATGATTGCACCACTGCACTCCAGCCTGATCAACAGAGTGAGATACCTTCTCTAAAAATAAATTAAATTAAATTAAAAATTAAATAAATAAAAAAGACATACACACAGAAGCAAGGAGCAGAATGGTGGTTACCAGGGGCTGGGGCAGAACTGAGGTAAGGTATAGGATCAGGGAGATGTTAGTCAAAGGATAACAATTTCAGTTAGACAGCAGAAATAAATTCAAGAGATTTATTATACAACATGATGACTATAGTTATCAATGTTGTATATTCTTGAAAATTACTAAGATAATTGGTTTTAAGTGCTCTCATAACAAAAAATTATAACCACATGAGGTAATGTGTGTATTAACTACCTTGATTTAGCCATTGCACAATGTATACATATATCAAAATATATTGTACACCATAAGTACATATAGTTGTTTTCCTTTAAAAATAAAAAAATATAAAAATTAAAAAATAAATTTAAAAACAAAGAGTGGGTGTCAACATTCTGCAAACATGGGAGGTGAAAGTAAATACCTGAGTAAATGCAAGAAAATGTTGCTATCTATTTGGCATAATGACATCCCTTTCCTACATATTTTTAGATCCAGAAAGAAGCCTACCAAAGAAAGTATAGCTTGGGGAAAGGTAGATGTGGACACACTCTGGTCCTGAGATACTAAAGCATTTGTTAATGACTTTACGTCATTAAACACGGCCTTCCCAGAGAGAGCACACCAAGGAATCAGGCATTAGTGTTGAGTTTTGAAGATCATGATTCTGGAAAATGACATACTTAGCTCAATTCCCCTTCAGTGCAGCACAGGCATTCCTAAATCCTCTAGAAGATCCTTGTGCTTTTAGTAACTGGCTGATCATAAAATCTTCAAATAAATACAGGCATAGCTCCCATTCCTATTTTGTCAGATAGAAGCCATGTCGTAATCCTAGTACATTCCCTCCCCAAGCACATTTGCTGACACAGTGCACGCATGCTCCATCTTGTTGCTCCCATCCTATATCCCCTTCTTCTATACACTTTCTGATCTGGCAGCTACCCACAGCTCTAGTCTTAATACCTGTTGCTTTCTTTGCCACACAACCCTCCTCTAGCACCCCAGGATAAAGAAATTTTTCCCATTCCATGACATAGAGTTCTACTGCTCTAGAATCAGTTAACTCTTCTCATGGTATTTTCACTGAAGATGTGGATGTCCTCTGGCACACCTAACTGTTTCTTATATTTTCTATGTTTTCATATTTCTATATTTTGTACCATGCAGCTCTTTCTGCCTGGACTTTATCTCATGCAACTCCACTACAACATGCCCTAAACTGCACTCTCTTCTCTTCATTCTCCCACCTCTTCCTCTACTTTGCCCCTAACACTCCTGGCCTCAGGTTTCTCATCCCAGTGAATAACACCATCGTTAAATCTGTTCCTGAAACAAAAGTTTAAACATTTTAGATATACCTTTTTTTCTCACCCTCCTGTATTTCTCTGTCATTTTCACTTTTAAATACACTTCCTAACTTCCTTTCTCCTCCTTCTTAGCCTTGTTCCCATCATGTCTCAGTGGACTACGGTTATAGTTTCCTAACAAGCTTCCAACCCTTCTCTACAGTGCCTCTAAAGTGAATATTCTGAGACAGGATGCTCAGTGGAACTTTTCCTGTGATCTCACAACTAGCCCCCTCACCATCAGTACTCTAGGAGGGGTCCTTTTCTTCTGTCTGAGTCCAGTTCTATAGAAATAGAAGATAAAGGAAGAATGGTGGGGAGAATCATCAGACTAATGACTTGCAGGCCAAGTGGGGAATGCAATATATTTCTCTTGCCTATGCCAAGTGACGGCCAACCAAGATAATTACTTTTAGAGACTGTAGATACTCCAAGAAGTGAACACTGGAATCCCATTCCCTCATTAGAGGTTTGCTTGAGTTACACACTTGGTGAATCTGATGAGCTTTCCTCCATGCATTTTCCCCTCAACAGCCTCCACCCCTTCTCACCTCCAGCAGGAAAAATGACAACTCGATAGAAAAGAGTAACATTCCCTCCCTTTATCTTGGAATGGAGACATGGGATTTCTTTGGGTCAAATGGACACCACAGAATGAAGCTGAGTTTATGCTGTTTTGGAAGAATTTGTCTTTTCAGCCCTCTACCCGAGATATGGCCAATGTATCTTAGCACCCAGTAACAATAGGTTGTAACACCAGAAACAAGGAGAACTCTGTTGGAAAAAAAAAAGCTTGCACTTGGTCTCTCTAAATCCAGAACCGATATGAATTCCTTCTCCCCAAGGGGTCAAGGGGTAGCATTTGTAGAAGGCACTCACCGTCAGGCACATTGGTAAGAAAGGCAGAAACAACCATTGGAAAGGAGACTATAAAGGAAGCTACTGGAGTGAAATACGTGCATCCCTTCTGTCTTGATGAAGAGTTCCCAATGACTCCTTATTCCCTACACTATAGCATAAAAATGTACACTCTTTGCATAACTCAGAAGGCGTTTGTAATCAGGTACCTTCTGCTCTCATGCTGTTATTTACTTCTTATTTTCATTTTCGGCACTTGCAATTGTCCCAATGTATCAGACACCCCCATTACTCTGTGTTTTCGCAAATAGTTTCTTCTACCAGGAGACCACTTCCCTACCTAATCTACAAAAAATTCCTTCAAGTCTTGGTTTGGGTAAGATAGCTCTGTAAGCCTTTCCTAATGTGTGCAGGCAGAATGACTTATTTATTCTACCCTATTCCTCTGGTACATATAATTCAATTATCTTACTGAGTTACTTCTCAAGACAGTAGTTGTGTGTCTGCCTTCACACTAAATGCACAAGGTGTCTACTGTGCTTTCCTTTGTAAACCCACACCCAGGGGTAGAGGGAAAGGGCTGTTGAAGCACAAATCTAGAGCCTGGACTAAGAACATAACCAGATGCCATGTGAAATTTTGTTTTCAAGTAATGCCTTAAGTTTGTATTGAGGTAGAGTTTGGGCTGAAGAGACAAAATCTGATTTTATCCACCAAGGTTCTATTTGATATATCTTCTTCTCAACATCTAATATTGACTCCTCAATTTCAGCCAATTCTTAAAGGCCTGACCCAATGTATACCCTCCCTATTCTTCACAGTGAAGTCTTAGTTATCTACAAGAAGCCACTTTCTCCCCATCTCTGAGCAGGGCTGGTATGTGGTATTAGGATACAATGTAAAAGGTGCATTTATTATATGTTATTTTAGTTGCTTCTCTCTCAGAATAAATCCAATCTTTTTTAGGTTACAAAATTCTAGAAGGCAGGCCTTATATGCTCTGTATTCCACATAGTAGAAATACTTCTAATTCTGTAAATGGCTTCTTAAAAAGTCATACTGAGCCAAACACTGTGGAAAGTGGTAGCTATTATGGCCTCTGCACTTAAGCACTTCACAGAGGCTGGCCCTTCTCTGTCTTGGAAGATTGTCCTCTTTGACCTTGAGGGGAGCTCCAGAGAGGGCCTATGGCATGGTGAGGACAAAGAGGGCAGTCAAAGAGGACAAAGAGGGCAGCTGGCCAGGCCATCCGGGAATCCACCCTGCAGTCAACAAGATGACACAAGTCCCATTCAAATTATCCTTACAACCTTTTTGCTTTCTAGAGTGCTTTTTATCTGTCATACTTGGTTTTAACTGCATAGTATCACTGCCACAAGAATGGGAAATAGTAAAAAGAAATGGACCTCAGAATCAAAAGTGATCAAATTCAAATTCAATTCAGCCTAAATAGAGCTAGTGAAATTTTAGTCCCTAATTTTGCTAGGTCGACCGGTCTTCTATAGTTCTAATAGAAACACAGGGGGGTTGTTGGGATCAGGGGATAACGTTGCCCCGATCATTTCCTTGGGTTGCTCCATTCCCTCACTAGCTGCTTCCTCACTTCAGATTTGCCCAACACACACACGTAGACGACACATAGAGGATAACCTTTCTTTCTCCCACTTGTCAACTAAATCCCCTCCCTTCTCCTGAAGTGATTCTCTACCAACAGCATCTCTCAAAAATCATGCTAAGTGGCAACAGTTGTTTTTATTTTGTTCCCATACATAAGATGTTAATAGTTCAGGTCTCTAAGTTCTTTCATTTTAATAAATAATACATCTTTCTGAAATTCTAAATATAAGTGGCCTCTGATTTTACATTTCTCAAGTCTTACACAAGTATTCATGCAGTCTATAAACAGTATGTGTCAGAGATTATATGTGTGTATGTGTATTATATATGTGTGTGTACTGAGAAAGACATGATACATATGATCAATCAAGAGTAGAAATATATCTTCTTCTACTTCACTCTCTACTTTTGTCTCTAGGACAAAAGCTTTGCCTCCATCCCCTCTTGTTCTCATCTATCCCTCCCTTCTTTCACTCTGGCTTCTATCCCTTTTTCCTCCCATTAACGCCCCCACCTTCATCTGTAAACCCAGTTTTATCTGGATCCTCTCAAGGAATTGCACTGTGATAGTCAGCGCAGAGACCCAGCCTGCAGGTTAAACTGGTGTGTCGATTAGTTACAAAGGACATTAATCTTCCTCTTTAGTTCTCTCTTAAGGATTATTTATAAATTGGGCAGCTTGAGAATCCGGCTATTTCTTTAAAGCCCGATCGGTGAATAGCTGTTAACACAATGCAAGAGTTTAAGGCATTAAGCATGTATCTGCAAGTACTTTGCAGTTCTTTATTTCCTTCCCTCTGGGAGTGCTTTCCAGTAGACAGGCAGAGGGGAGGGGGCAGAGTCTAAGTACGCTGATTTATCTGGAAAAGCACTCCTCTCCATCTTCGCCATTTTAATAAAGCTTAGCTTGGGGAAAGATTTGGAGCCCTTCAGTTGCAGGCCTGTTCAAACAATTGAGGAGTGTGTGAAACACAGCTCAGGCCCTGCGTCCCAGTCTTCAAACTGACGTCACCTCATAAATCCACAGGCACAGCCTGGACCCATCAGCGAGCTGCTTTTTCAGGCAGTTAATTATTTGTTCAGACAGGGGTCAGGTGGAGGGTCTTTGAAAGATTCCTTCAGTGTTTTGCCCCACCCCTTCTCATGAGGGTGAAAAATGGAACTCTCTGTGCGCCAAGCTGTGGAAAGAACACTGTGTGCAGAGTCAGAAGGGATGTGTGCAGTGTTTGACCCACACTGCCCAATTAAGACAGGAGGGGACTGAGGGCCAGAGAAGTGAAGGGGCTGTGCATTGGCTCTCCTTATTTTGCTGTCCTAAGGTTATACCTTTCCAATCTGTCCCGAGGGCAGTCTTCAGTCAGGCTGAAAATGCAATAAATTGAGAGAGGCATGGTGTTAGGGGAAGCCAGCTGACAGAAGGACAGTCGGATGGTGTCTGCAATCCGAGGGAGTCATGGAGGCTCTGGGAGGCCTCACTGTCAGCCCTGCAGCAGAGGTTTCTTTCCAGGAAGTGTCAGGGTTTGCACGTCAACCACCTGGATAAGTCTCTGGGGGAATCACTTAGACACACTCTCAAGAAAAGCAATCACTTAACGGAAAGCAGAAGAGAGCAGAAAAGGCTGACGTGCAACAGTTGTCAAACGCATGAGAGTTTCCAGAAGAAAGACTGCAAACGGTCTGTACTTTCAGGGCAGGATAATGGGAAAAGAAGATTTTCTGAGAAAGGGGCTAGGAATTGATTAAACTGGTGTTAGTCAGAAAGTTATTCAAATTTTGTTCACCCATTTTAGGAGAGTTGTAAACAGTGGTTTGTTAGTAAATGCCCCAAAACTGTCAGGGGGACAGGGTGAGTTGTTCTACTTATCATCTGCTGATTTCTGTGGTGTAAATATTCACTTCGACCCTGATTTCAAGCACCAATGTGAAGTCACTGAATGTGGAGTTGGGAAGACATGCGAAAAATAGGCTCTTCTGAGCTGGTGCAAGCTGGCTCCAGCTCACCCTTCGTTGTAATAAATATGCTAACAAGATTCCTAAAGAATGTTCTCAATTCTCATGCCTTAAGAGGCTACATGGTCCAGCCAGAGGGGTTGGAATCCAGTCCTAGTATCATTTCCTTCCTGCCATCCAATCCCAGCTGCCAGTTAACAATTTGTGCACTTTTTTTCTCTACATTTCCATAAAAAGTTGAAAAATTGAACAATGCAAAATAAAGAAGTCTTGCTATTCCCTGCAACTACAAATGTATAAAATTTGGCATTCTCAATTCTCATCATTATTTCTCTAATAGCTCTTGTCTTTGATAAGGCACAGGATTGGGTTGTATTGTCAGTTAGCAAAAAGAGGAACTGCAGACTGCAACGGGTGGACCTGCAATGATTGTGTGTGCCCCTATTTGAAGAAATGGAAAGAGAAAGCCCAGATCTTCTTTCAGGTATAGGGACTGATTCACGCAGCCTGATGAGAATCAGAGGGTTCTGGAATGCAGCTCCTTTCATAGCCCTTGGCTCCTCTGCACGCCCCAAATAAACACAGATTGTCAGTAGTGGTTTCAGATGAATCCTCTTGCAAATGCTGGTATAGCAAGCTGGGGCAGCCACGGGTCTCAGCCTCCAGGGAGGGAGCCCGGAGCAGAACTGCCACGCAGAGATGCAGTTGAAGAGGTGAAGGAGAGGGGGTCCATGAAAGCCAATTGCAGAGTCCTGTGGTTTGGCAGTTGGCCTAGGAGCCCTGGAGCCTTCTAAGGAAAAGCCAGGAGGGGAGGACACGGTGAGGGAGAGCGGGTGGGGGAACTGCTTCTCCAGGTTGGGCTGGCTGCTGCGCCCGTCAGGGCCAGAATTGTCAGCTCTCTTCTGGAGTGACTTACTACATACAGAGAGGAGGAAAATGAACTAAGGTGCACTGGTAAGTCACAGTCAGGATTTCCCTCCAATCTCACATCAACCTACGAGGCAGATTTTCATCACCATTTCTCAAATGGGGAAACTGAAGCCCCGCAGGTAAGAGTATTGGCCTGTGCCACATTCATATTAATGGCTAAAGGTGAGATTTGATTTTACCCCTCTCTGCACCCAAGGCCCTGATCTCTCCTTGGTTTTATTTTCCTTTTGGCACCTCTAAATCAAACCCTTGGCTCCACCAACCAATCTAGTGTGACACCTATTTGTCTGATTTTCGTTTGTTTCACTTTTTTGTAAACAGGTCCCTTGGTTGTTGAAGCGGCTCTCCAGGCTGACTTGTGGTGGCTCCCGTGAGGATAAGGGAAGGGACTCTTGACCTCCAGCTTGTCTGTGGGGCCAGATTTGAGGTGTTCCTGGAATCTACACCTGAGAATCTTAGCTGCGTCGGCACAGCCAGGGCACAAGTGCCATCCTCCTGCCAGAAGATTGTTAATAACACCAACAATTTCTTCGACTTCTGGCTGTGGATATCAGCAGCCTGTGTTAAGTCAACTGTGTGTCCTCACTAGCATGTTGGCGCTGGTCAGCTGCCCAGTCATAAATCCAGACATGTCTATCTATCCGTCCATCAGTCCTTGTGGCCACACTGCCCTTCAAATCTTTCCTGCACAAACATGAAACTTAACACGAACTCCTCACAAGGGCACTTAGCCCTTGGCTTTCACTCAGAATAAACAGGCAGATCTCTAGATGCAAACGTCCTGCCCAAAGTGAAACTCAGCCAGCACGGCCACCTGCCTTCTCCCCTCCTGCACCCCTCACACCTTCTGGGTCCTTCTCCACTGCCATTTTGTTATTCTCCATTCAAACCTCAAACACTAAAGTTCCTAGTTGTTTTCTTTTAAGAACTTTTATTGAATTTCTACAGTTTTAATTAAGTATTCTGTTCCCTTATTGATACGGTGATGGCTTTCCTGGCTGGGAGAGTCAGTAAGAGCTTTTTCTCTCACTTGATCAGGCCTATTTTATTGTCTTGCAAATAGGAATACTGTACATATACTTCGATAGGTGATAGTGATGCTACCACCCACTAATAATGATAATAAATGTGAGCTGCTACTGCAGCTACTAATACAGCTGACATTCATTGAGCACTTACTATGTGCTGGGCAATATGTATTTAGTGCTTTATAAAGATTGTCTTGATCCTCACAATAACTCCATGAAGTAGAGCCCATTATTTTCTCCATTTTTGTAAGAAGAAAATGAGATTCAGATGAGTTAAGTTACAATTTATTTAAGTTTTCAAAACTAATAAACAATAAATCTGGTGCCAGAGTTTGTGTTTTTGACAACTTTTCTTGAGTGGCCTTTTCCTAGAAAAGGTCCTCAGTCAGTAAGTGTTTTCTGAGCATAAGAGTGAGGAATTGAGTGGGTGTAGGAGTGACAGAGAGGGGTGTGAATGATCACAAGCAAAAGCAAGCTTCATTTGCAACGGGAATGAGTTTCAAGGATCACGCCAAGGGGTGTGGGTATGTGTGTGTGTGCACGCGTGTGCATGTGTGTCTGAGGACCTGTGCCAGTGGTGGGTGGGTGCCCCTTAAAAGCTTCACCCTGTTATCTTCCCTGTGCAATGGTGTGATCACTCACATTTCCATCCTATATTTCTCATTGCTGCCACAACATACTACCTTCAAAAGAAATAGTTGAACCGACATGCTTTTGAAGAAAGTGTTACAGTCTTACCCAACTCCCATAACTCCTCTCTAATACCAGTAACCTAGGTTGAGAGAGCGTTGGTTTTGATTCAGTGGGAATTGATTTGAGAGCAAATCATCCCGTGGTTGGAGCCCCTGGAATCAATTTGTCCTCTCATCTCACTTTTGCTTTCGCTTTCTTTTCATTATCTGTTAGGATCAAAGTAGTGTACCTGATTCTTCTTTGTCATCTCCGCTGCCCAGGGGACCTGGTGGGGAGGGGTGGCAGGAGGCGCTGGAGAAAAGTCCAGGGGAGAATGGGGAGCCTTGGGGTGGGCACCAGGCTCTCTGGGAAGAAGGTGCGTCGGGGAAGGCAGGTGCAGCCTGACCTTGCCAGATTTGGTATGTTCAAGGCATCCAAGGAGCAAGGACACCAAACTCCAAGATCCAGAAAGCAGAAAGGCAAAGCTTAGAGCTTCATTTATCCTTCCTGGGACACCTTTGGACATGATTCAGGGAAGAGAATGAATCAAGTCAGCACAAAGGTATGAAAGTGTCACCGGGTCACTGGATGGGACTGGGTTCAGCTTCCTCCCGGATTTGATGTGTCCGAGGTTCTTGGCCTCTCTTTGCCCCAAGAATGGGGGAAAGGGCCCTGGCGGGGCAGTGGAGGACCCAAAGAGTTTAACAGAAAGCGATTTATAGGCAGAGAGGGAGAGAGAAAAAGCTCCCACGCTGCCGTGGGAGGGGTATCCAAAGGCGGTATCCGCACAGGTAGAGAGGGAAAGACAGCTCCCACGTTGTTGTGGGAGGGGATCCCAGAGAGGAAAATCCGCACAGGTAAGGCGCAGGGCAGTTTTAACTTTGAAGTTATTCCCGCCCCATTCATGTTCTTGTCCAATGAGAGGAGTTCTTTCAGACTTCCTCTGGAGTGATTGATCTTTGACTCTGATGCTGGATTGGCTGTCCAGCCCAGAACAGCGGCCCTTCCTTCCAGAGCTTTTGGCGGGCTTTTTTAAACGAAGGAGCATATCTGAAATTTTACCTAACCCGGCTGGGAAAGTTAGACAAAGAACTCTAGGTTCCCGGATGGGGAGGGGGTTGGAGGCATGGCGCTGGGAAGCTCATGCCTTTGAAACCATGCCCTTTGTGGACTCGGTTTTCTTTAACACGGTCCCTCAAAAGGAGTGTCAGATACCAAGGAGAACAATATGTAAGAAAGACAGGAAAACATAGGCTCTACTCATCCTGCAAAGCAAGGTCACCACATGCTTTAATTTTGGATTGCACACTTCTGTCCATAAAAATGCTTTTAATACACGTGCAAATAAATGCATATTAATATCTGAATAATATACACATGTAGTATCATGATGATATATTATTTATATTATGAGACAGATACAAAAATATAAATTAAAAATTATAAGATAAAAATAAGTAAGAACAGAAGTTAGATTTTCTTTCCACACTCCCAAGGGTTCATCTCATTTACCTCTGAGGTGAACTCACATCATTCTGCAGGCCTTTTGGTTAGAACAGTCCTGCCAATAGAAATATAATGCAAATTGCATATGTAATTTATATTTTTCTAGTAGTGTTATTTTGAAATATAAGAAAAAATAAATAAAATTAATTCTAATTATACATTTTAATGTAATCCAATGTGCTGTTATCTCAATGGGCAATCGATATAAAATTATTAACGAGAGATTTAAATTTCTTTATTCTGCAAGGAAGTTTTCTAAATTTGGTGTGAATTGTACACCTATGTTATGTCTTCATTAGGATAGGCCACGTTTCAAGTGCTAGTCAACTACACGTGCCTAGTGTCTATTACATGGTATGGGGTTAAAGGACTATGATATCAGGAGGCATGGGAGTCCTAGGAAATACTGAATTTGTTTGTGGTCAAGGCTGACGTTAGAATAAGAATGCCTAATGCGGCATTCCCAGCAGTGGAACTATACTCTTCCAGTTCCTTTAACCAGCTGGTCCTAAAATAAGCATGTTACTCAGGTTGCAGAGTTACATGATTCCATTAAAAAGTAATTATACAGAAGTACAGAAACACACGAACATAGCAAAAATATGCATGAACACATATTAACAATTAATATTGATCATTCTGAGGATGTGGAACAGGTGGACTGTGAGCAGAAGAGTATTATAGTTTTCTATATATGTATCTATGTAGTTTGAGTTGTCAAAATCTGTATTTATTTTTAAAATATTTTAAAGGATTATAAATTTCAAGCATATGTTTTTTTTTCAGAAAGCATGCACACTGTATCTTTATTGATAAAATAATATTCCCTTCAGTTATGGAGACCTGTGCCTACCTGTAGAGTCAACGTGTTACTCTTACTGAATCAAAGAGTCTGCTTTCTTTTTTTTATTCTTTTTTTATTTTTTTAACATGGAGGGAAAGTTGGGAAAGGGATTTTGGGCTGAGGGTTGCCAGATAAAATACAGGACACACAGTTAAATTTGAATTTTATATGAGCAATGATCAGTTTTTTAACATAAACATGCCTCATGCAATATTTCCTTTATATGATCCAGAGATAAACTAAATATTTGCTTGGAACATACATATTTTTATCCTTGCTAGCAGGATGTCAAAGTGCATACATGTTTATGCTAAAACATTATTCACTGTTTATCTGAAATTCAAATTTTATTGGACACTTGTATTTTTATTTGTCAAATCCAGCAAGCCTGTTTGGGCTGTCATTGTCACAGTGAACTGCTGTGGTCTTGCATGACTACTTTTCGCTGCACTTCAGGAAAGTGCTACCTCCAGTGGAATTTTCCCATTGGTGGCACCCAACTGGGATGTGGTAGAGAGGTGCTTCTAATCCTTCCTGCAGTAGGACAGTAATTATGAAAGTAGATCCATCTTTCTGTCTCTCTTCTTCTCAACCTATTTCCTTTCCAAATAAGTTCTTAGTCTCTTGAATTTGAATTCCTTCTCTAAGGTGTTTTCAAAACCCTGACTGGAGAAAAGACAAAATTCTTAAATGTCCCAAATAAGCACATTATTAACCATGGCAGGCAAAACTACCTATTTTAGTCTCAGCTCTGGAAGAATTTATGGTATTTAACAAGGAATATGCACCAGTGTTTTTGTTATATACCTATATGCACCACAGTGCTGGAATCATGGCAAGTGATATAGCTGTGTGTTATGTGTGTGTGTGTTGTGTGTGTGCATTGTATGTGTGTGCTGTGTGTTGCATGTGTGTGCTGTGTGTTGCATGTGTTTGCATGTGTTGTGTGTGTCTGTGTGTGTTTTGTGTGTGGTGTGTGTGTGATGTGTGTATGTGGTGTGTGTGTGGTGTGTGTGTGTGGTGTGTGTGGTGTGTGTGTGATATGTGTGTGGTGTGTGTGGTGTGTGTTTGTGTGGTGTATGTGTTTTGTGTGGTGTGTGTTTTTGTGTGGTGTGTGTGTGTTTCTGTGTATGGTGTGTGTGGGATGTGTTTGGGCTGTCATTATCACAAGTGAACTGCTGTGGTCTTGCATGACTACTTTTCTCTGCACCTCAGAAAAGTGCTACCTTTAATGGAATTATTCCCACCGGTGGTGCCCAACTGGGATATGGTAGAGAGGTGCTTCTAATTCCTCCTTCTGTGGTAGGAGTGTATGTATGTGTTTTGTGTGTGTGTGGTGGGAAATACCCTATATCCAAGGCATTTTCACTGCCCATCACTGCTGGCGATCAGATGGACATTGACTTACATCAGGTTTTGAGAATCCCAAAGAGCATAACATCTTATGCATCTCTATTCATCAAATTCAAGTTTTTAGGTTTACCAGACAAGGCCTTGTCTTTTCTTTGAATGATTCAGGGATAACCTTAACCTCAAATAGCTAACTTGTCAATCCACCCCAAAATGCAAATCCTTAAGAGATTAGCCTGGGCACTTGTCTCAAGAAACCACAGTACTTTTTCCTCAGCATTTTAATGATATGAGAATTCTTTGATCCAGAGCTTTCTAATGTCTAATCCATTAGCAGAATTGCTTTTTCCATACCAGCCCTCTTTACCCAGATTCAGTTAGCTCTATCTATAGAGTTATGCCAGAGATTGAAAGACAGATGCTTACCCCAATCTCCAAAGATCTCTACGTGTATCTTGAGTGCTGTCACTCAAAAAAGAGGCATGAATATATAATTTAGAGAAAAAGAAATAAAAAATATAAATATGTGAAAAATCCCACAGTTATCAGTACTCAAAGAAATGAGTTAAGTTGAAATAATATGTACTTAAAAGACGTATAAAGTTGGCTCCAGCCTTGATATTCTCAGCCTAATCAGCTATTTAGTTTCAGCTTTTTTCTTCTTCAACATCAGTCCTGCAATTCCTAAACTTTGGTATATTTGAAATTATGTGATCTCACAGGTTGTTATTATATGTAGTCAGCACAACAATATTAGTACTATGAACAATGCATATTCACATGCAAAATCAGGTAAGAACTCTATAATCTTTAATGATGATTTTCTTGTGTGTTTTATATGTTGAAATTCTACTGTTTGAAACAGATATATATGTGATTGATTGAAAGAGTAAAATGTTTTAATAATTGTAATGATTATGAAAGCCATTAATTTCATGAACACAAATAATTGCTAAGAATTTTCAATTAGCTAAATAAGAAAATATATTTCCAGTTAATACTAATATTAAAAGAATATATTAGCTAGATAAACTTAAAAAGAGCATAATATGCTCTTATTTTTATTTTTATGAGACAGTCTTGCTGTTGCCCAGGCTGGAGTGCAGTGGCATGATCTTGGCTCACTGCAACCTCCACCTCCTGGGTTCAAGCAATTCTCCAGTCTCAGCCTCCTGAGTAGCTGGGATTACAGGTGTCTGTCACCACGCCTGGCTAATTTTTGTATTTTTGTAGAGATGGCATTTCACTATGGTGGCCATTCTGGTCTCGAATTCCTGACTTCAAGAAATCCACCCGACTTGGCCTCCCAAAATGCTGGTATTACTGGTGTGATCCACTGCGTCCAGCCCATTATATGCTTCATAAGGCAACAAACTTACAAAAGTTTCAATAGTAAGTTAGCATAATATACATCTTCCTAGATAGGCATATAATAGATCATAATTTTAATCTTTTGAACATTTTTTAGGTACAAGCATTTACAAAATAAAATTAACATGAAGCAAAATAACCTTTAAACACTATAATTAATATTCAGTTATTTAATCCCATATAGATCATGATTCACTAAAGAAAAATATATCATTTACTAATTTTTATATATTTTGAAAGCAGATAAAAAGCACAGTGTTTGTCATCTCAAGGTGTATTAAGGAGAAAAGAACAACATCCTTTATACATTCTATACTGACAAAATAAAGAATATTAAATGCAAAAAAGAAAGAATGTTAGAAAAATATTAAGTACTTAAAAATGTATTTCGCCACTGATCACAAATGAAGAGTTCTACTTAATATTACAAATGTTCAGATAATGACTGTTAGAGCAATAAAATAGCTCACTATTTTGAGAAAATACTATTCTTGCACTATAATTCAAACTTTAAACATTTAACTTAGATATTTCAACAGCAATATTCATAATTATGATTAAATTTTTAAACAAACTTTCAGAATAAATTTTGTAGGCTTTAATTTTATTTTATGATGATATTTGGCTTCATTTTTTATTTTAGGCAAATATAATTTTGGGAAAAGAATACTTTCCTATTTGTTATCTAGCCAAATGTTCATTCAGTGCATGCCTAAATTTACTATTTTTAAAGACTTAATAAGAGAGATAGTCTCCAGACTAAAATTGATGCCAAAAACCACTATGAGAAAGAAAAACATCAACTCTAAATGTAGTTGTCCATTTCTTGTTTTCTAGAACTGGTGAACAAAGCAAACAAAACAAAACGAAACAAAACAAAAAAACGCCAAAACAAAAAAAAGTCTGTCAAGAATCAGAGCAATAGAGAAAACAATTTTAAACATGGAGGAGCTCAGAAAATGTTGTATCCATGAGCCCCTTTAGAGAAAGCTATTTGAAGATAAAATTCATCCAACAATAAATTAATGAGGAAAATTTATCAGTGGTGAATTTTAAATCTATTTTATAGATACAAGACAAAAGAGGAAACAAGTGAAAGAATAAGATATTATATAATATATTCAATGTAGCATGTGTTATAAGTTTTAACAATGTAAAAATAATGCAAAGTTTACACCAAACATATTTGTCTTATTAAAAAATGTGAATAGACTTAATTCACTTGTTAAAAATTATTTCCATACTTACCTGGCAGGGGAGATACCATGATCACGAAGGTGGTTTTCCCAGGGTGAGGCTTATCCATTGCAATCCAGATGTGCTGACCCCTGCGATTTCCCCAAATGTGGGAAACTTGACTGCATAATTTGTGGTAGTGGGGTACTGCGTTTGTGCTTTCCCTGGATAAATATGTGTGTGTGTGTATGCTTAAGTATATGTATATATGTATATATATATATATATATGTGTGTGTGTGTGTGTGTATATGTATATATGTGTATATGTGTATAAATATGTGTAATATGTATAAGTATGTGTGTATATGTATAAATGTGTGTGCATTTGTAAACATATATATGTATATATGTATATGTATATATACATGTATATATCTGCATATATGTATATATGTATATGTATGTATATATGTATATGTATACACACACACACATATATACATATATGTGTATATGTATACACACACACACACACATATATTTCCATCATGGGTGAAGATATGAGCTTCAACTATATACTGATTATTTTTTAAAAACCAAAATTAAAATAATTTGGAAAAAATGCAGCAGGATGGATAAAGTATAGCAGCAAATGGAAACAATTAGAAAGCAGGTGTAGTGATATTGATGTCAGACAAAGTAGAATTCAACAACAACCAAAACAAATTAAATAAGACAAATAAAGTCACTTTTTTTATGGGTTTTGTTTACAGATCTGTATTTTGCAATCAAAAAGAGAAGTTCTAGAGAATAATATATTTGGTTACAGTTCCACATATCTATAATAAATACAAAGCCACATGATATTAAATGTCTGTAAGTAAAGTAAAGCTGAAAAATTCAACCCATGTAAAATTACTTTTTGGAGAGGAAATATGCTAATGAGTAATTATTTCAATGACCTTGTCTTTTTATGACAGCTTGCAAACTGATCCCTTTTCTTTAATCATTGTGACTCACCAGTGTTTCAAACTGGCCCCTTAAGTACTCCGATGTTACCACCCCGGGATTTCCGAGGCAGCATAAGTTTGAATTCATAAAAACATTTGATACTTTAACTTTTCAGTGACTGTTTTTAAATCTGTAAACTCAATGATCACATTAGTAAGCCCAGTAACTATAAAAACATTGAGGTTTCATCATTGCAAGCCAGAATCTCTTTGTGCTTTTTAAGTTAAGCTGCTTTTAAATCTTTTTTGGTATATATCAGTCATTTGTATTTCCCTTACACAAACAAAAGAATATATTTAAAATAATTTTTAAGGTTAAGTGTCATGGAGAGCTTATCAGTACTTTTTATTTTTAAAACAGTATAAATCAAGTATTATTTTTTCATTCAGCATTTAGAATAGTTGAAATTATTTCTGGTCCTTCCTTATATCCACCAACACCACCTTTTTTCAAAACATATAACACTAAAAGTTACAGGCATTCCTGCAAGTTTTTAAGTAAATGAGAGAATCACACTGGAGTCTCAATCATTTAACAATATAAATCCATTTAAAAAACACACAACTGAATATTAAAAGAAAAACTTCATGCTAAAAAAAAAAGCGAAAACAAAATCCTCCTAGGAACTAAAACGGAGTACGTGTTGTCATTGATTCTATACTTGTATCCCCTGTCTGATTAGACTCCTCCTTCTCATGTTGTAAGATATGTTTGCTGAAATCTTCATGTCAGGTTTTGAAGACACTTAAAATGAAAAAACTATGCTAGTTAGTAGGCTTCTTTTATTCAAAGAGGCATGGGTTAACAATTTTGAAAATACTTTGGTGTTGTGTTTCTTGCTGTTGGATTAGAAAGCTCCAACTGTGGACAAGGAGAAGGGTAGCATGAATCCTGAGTCACTGAATTGAAATTGAAGGTATCAGTGGAAGTAAATAGTTTTTACTATAACTGGGTGGTAACGAAATAATATATAGAAACCTACATAATGTAATAAAATAATATAGAAATCGATATCTATTTAGATATAGATTATATACAGGCACATTTCATTGTTTTTTTTTTTTTTTTAAGAGAAAAGGAGAAAGAAAGAAACAGCAAAAGAAAAAAAAAAGAATGAAGGAGAGAAAGAAAGAGGACGAGAAAGAGGGAGAGAGAATGGGATTCTTGTTTTATTGCCCAGGCTAGAATGCAGTTTAAAAATGGGTATTAAAAAACACTTTTATGCCAATAATTGTGCCTAACAATGGAGACAGGAAGGAATAGGGGATGAAAATAACAAATAAGCAGACAACCAATGTTTTATTTAAACCTGTGAAATGCTATGCAATTGCTGAGGAGTGATTTACTTCCTACTATGTGGTCACTTTTAAAATAGGTATAATGTGATACTGAGAAAAATGTATGTTTTGTGGATTTGGGGAGGAGAGTTCTGTAAATATTTG
>CAUYQU010043017.1:0-25003 GCA_963574635.1 Cheracebus regulus | reverse complement strand
AAAACCTCTCACATGTCCATAATCATGGCCACTCATACCTAAGAACCAGACAACTAGCCTTGGGACTTTGGACAAGCTTATATCACCTCTCTGTGCCTCAGTTTTCTCACCTATATGAGAATAAAACCAGCTCCTACCTCATAGGGTTGTTACATGTTGGATTAAATGAGATAATGTGTACCTGACACTTCGTAAGTGCTCAATGTAGTTATCATCATCGTCATTTCTATTACAATTACTACTGTGTAATATGCTAAAGACAAGATGCTAAAATCCCTTCTGAAGTATTTCAGTTAGAATTGTCCACAGACTCTTACTATATAATTGTGATGCCAATTTTATGCATATATAGAAATCCATGGGAAGGCTTTCTATGAATCCTACCAAAGATGATTACTTCTATCTACCGATTGCTCTCAAGTGTCTTTTTTTAGTATATGAATGCCATTCAGAAGTTTTGCTCACCAACAAAAATGACATATTTAATATTATTTATCAGTAAATTCCTTCATTAATGAATACCTTTTAGGGAGTGTAGTTCTATAATAGGGATAATGCTGTATCCTGACTGGCAGTATATACCAACTGTGCATTGCTCATTTAGATTTAACAACTGAAGCTAAATGGAAGATATGAATAAGTAACATGCAGTCCAATGTTCCTCCTTATTTAGCATTTCCTTAACATCTGTGCATTCCAATTTCTTCATTTTCTACAGTCAATACAATAATCTCTGTACTGTGTAGTCTTTTTTTATAGAATAAAGTGAGAAGAAAATGAAACAACAGATGTGTCTATATCTTGGAAAGGAAAGGGACCCAGATAAGCAAAAGTGATTGAACATAGAAGAAGGAAGGGTTGGGAGATTTTAGGATTAGTCTTACTACAAAGTTGAACATATAGTGAGGTAAGTCATAAAATACATATTCTCAAAGCCTGTAATACAAATTACTGGCTTTTTGTGCAGAACTAATGTAATCCAGTCTTGATATAAAGTCTGTCATTAATGAATACATTAATGAATCAGTGCACATTCTGGGTATTTAATAAAGCTATAAATGCAAATTTTTCTTGTTCCATCAAAAGTAACCCCATTTACCTCCCTAATTATAGTAAGTTTCTATAAGAGCTGGCAACACGCCACGCATGGTAGCTCACGCCTGTAATCCCAGCACTTTGGGAGGCAGAGGTGGGCGGATCACCTGAGGTCAGGAGTTCAAGACCAGCCTGGCCAATATGGTGAAACCCTGTCTTAAAACAAACAAACAAAAAAGAGCTGGCAACAGAGTCCTAGAATAGTATCCTAAGTGAGAATAATTATCTTCAGGTTTTGTTTTTTTTCTTCTATGTCCCCTCCTACTACCCAGCAGTAGAGTTTGACTTGCCACTTACTTAAATGACCCATGGGATCTTTATCTCACCAAAAGTGTTTATGATCAAAGAGTTTTGAAAATGAGAAGTTTGAGATCCATGTGCTTGAGAACTAAGTTTAAATCTGTAATGGAAAAAGCATTGAATCTGAATTCTAGTCCTGTTTCTACATTTCATCAGCTGGGGACTGGGCAAGACCTGTCCCTCCTCTTGGCCTCATTTTGTCATCTGCAGAGAGATAGGAGTAAGGTGAGAGATGAAAGAGGGTCTCTAGGACTTCAGAAGTGACAGTGACCTCTGGAGATGAGAAAGTATAGATTCTTGTGCTACATAGATAAGAAACTAAAGCTGCCAGAGAAGATCAAAAGCTTCCAGCAGTACCACCTAGGTAAGAGCTGGGGCTTGGACTCAATTCTGATTCAGAAGGAAATGCTGATCCACTCTCATTGCTCTGAGCTCCTCAAGTCCCTCAAGGACACCCTATCTGAAGTGAGCCAAGGTGACCCAGAGGATTTATGCAACCTCCGTCAATGCCTCCATCTCTCCCCTGGGGTAATATATGCCCTAAATAAAGTTGCTCAATATGTGTTGGCCATGAGCAGATGTATTTCTCAAGGTTCTAAGCTGAGAAAAGTCACATCTCATTACTACCAAGGTAAAGAAGCCTCTCCTCCTGTGGACAGGCTGTTGGAGCCTAAATAATAGACTGGAGCAGGGAGCAAATGTATAGCATTTGCTAAACAGCCTAACCAGGTTGGGCATCCATCTGTGAAAGAAGAGTCTATGGACTGCCTTCTGTATCCAGGCTGAGTCTCAGCCAAAGTGAAGACAGAATTGAAAAAGATAGATCTCCTCCTATAGCCCGTTTGACATTATGTCGTGATGTGCCTGAATCTTTCCAAAGTTTATGAGGATGAATAGGTATTATCATCCTCCTTCCTAAGCATTCATTCACTCACTCGACAAATACTTTTTTTGTGCACTTTCAATGTGCCAAATACTGTGATGAACACAGTAAAGCCCCTGCTCACCATGAGATTGTATTCTAGTGGAGGAAGACAGTCAGTAAATTAAAAAGTGAATATAAAGCCAAGTGCAATGACTCATGCTTATAATCCAGGCACTTTGGGAGACTGAGGCGGGTGGATTGCTTGAGGCCAGGAATTTGAAACCAGCCTGGCCAACATGGTGTTACCCTGTCTCTACTAAAAATACAAAAATCAGCCAGGTGTGATGGCACACACCTGTAATCCAAGCTACTCAGGAGGCTGAGGCACGAGAATCACTTGAACCAGGGAGGCCGAGATTGCAATGAGCCAAGATCATGCCATTGTACTCCAGCCTGGGCAACAGAGTGAGACTCTGTCTCGAAGAAGAAAAAAAAAGTGAACATAGAATATGTCAGATGGTGATAATTGCTATGAATGGAGGCAGGAAAGCAGGACAAAGAAGATAGGGAGTGCTGGCAGGGTCTTTGTGTGACTAGGTAATGTTGGAGCAGAGACCTGAAGAAGAAAGACAGCAAATCATACAAAGAATGAATGTGTTAGGCAGATAGAGTGGTGAGTGCTTAAGGCCCCTAGTGTCCTAATAATCTAAGCTGTTCTCATTTCTAGAGTAGAAAATCGAAGATGCTAATTTAATTGTAAAGGATCAGTATATACTACTGTATATATTAAACAGTTTGACAAATCATACAGCAGTGCATCTGTATATCTATAAAGTCCTATTATTGTTATTGTATAAAATCACTGTTTTTGATATAACTTTCCAGATAGGAGTTTGAAAAATCCATTTGTGTGATTTAAATTGTATAAGAAAGAACAATAAACCATGAGACAATCATTAGACCCTGTGTAGAATACTCTCAATTGAACAGATCTGCACTTTGTTTCTCCTTTTTCTTTCCTTCTTTTTTTCTTCCCACCATTCTCCTCTCCTTATTTCCTTTCTTTTCTTTTTTAACATTTTAGGATCACTGTCACAACCAAATTTTTGACTGGCAAAAATTAGCCTTCAGAATCAATGATTTATCAAAATGGAACACAAAAGAAAAACTTAGCCTAACTTTACATAGACTAAGACGTTGATAAGCCAATGAGGAATTCCCACCATTTAAAAAGTGGCTTTCAAGTTGGAGATTCTGTATGGCTGTTCACCAAGGCTCTGTAGGTTTCAGTGAATTTTGTGTTTATTCCCAGTGTCTCTATTCTGCAGATTTTGCTTTAAATAACCAGGCAGAATATTTTATGTATTGATTCTAGTATTTTTATTCACAACCAGACATCCTAACTTCAACAACCGTATTCTCAAGAATGCAAGATATTTTTAACATCAGAAAATTTATTTTTAAAAAGTCATCCATTCTGCCCATATTCATTACAACACAGGCATACCTTGTTGTATTGCCCTTTGCTTTATTATGCTTCATTTTTTGTATTTCACAGATACTGCATTTTTTTTTATAAACTGAAGGTTTGTGGCAACCCTGCACAAACAAGTCTAGTGGCACCATTTTTCCAATGGCGTGTGCTCACATTCATCTATGTCACATTTAGATAATTCTTGCTGTATTTCAAACTTGTTAATTATTATTGTATCTGTTATGGTGATCTGTGTGATCAGGGATCTGTGATGTCACTATTGTAATTGTTTTGTGGCACCACATTATGCCCATACAAAATGGCAAACTTAATTGATAAATGTTATGTGTGTTCTGACTGCTCCACTCACTTGCTGTCCCCCTATCTCTCTCCCTACCTCAGGCCTCCCTAATTCCCTGAGACACAGTACTATTGAAATTAGGCCAATTAATCGTCCTACTATTGCCCTAATTGGCCTCTAAATATCCAAGTGAAAGAAAGAGTCCCATGTCCCGCACTTTAAATCAAAAGCTGGAAATTATTACGCTTAGTGAAAAAGGCATGCTGAAAACTGAGACAGACCAAAGCCTAGGCCTCTTGTGCCAAATAGTTAGCCAAGTTGTGAATGCAAAGGAAAAATTCTTAAAGGAAATTAAAAGTGCTACTCCAGTGAACACACAAATAATAAGAAAGAAAAACAGATTTACAGCTGATACAGACTTTTAGTCCTTTGGATTAAAGATCAAACCAGCCACAACATTCCCCTAAGCCAAAGTCTAATTCAGAGCAAAGCCCCAACTCTTCAATTCTCTAGAGTCTGAGAGAGGTGAGGAAGGTGCAGAAGAAAAGTTGAAAGGTAGGCAGGGTCCTGTGGCTCATGCCTGTAATCCCATCACTTTGGGAGGCTAAGGTGGGTGGATCTGTTGAACCCAGAAATTCGAGACCAGCCTGGACAACATAGTGAAACCCCGTCTCTACACAAAATACAAAAATTAGCCAGATGTGGTGGTGCACCCCTGTAGTCCCAGCAACTAAGGAGGCTGAGATAGGAGCATCGCTTGAGCCCAGGAGGCAGAGGTTGCAGTGAGCTATGATTGTGCCCCTGCACTCCAGCCTGGGTGACAGAGTGATACCCTGTCTTGAAAAAACATGAAAAGAAAAGTGGAAAGGTAGCAGAGGTTGTTGGTTTGTGAGGTTTAAGGAAAGAAGCTATGTCCATAACATAAAAGTGCAAGGTAAAATACTAAGTGCAGTGTAGAAGCTGCAGCAAGCCAGTCAGGAAATACAGTTAAAATCATTGATGAAGGTGACTGCATTAAACAACAGATTTCCAGTGTAGATGAAGCAGCCTCATATTGTTTTAGAAGAGGCCACTTAGGACTTTCATGGTAGAGAAGAGAAGTCAATGTCTGGCTTCAAAACTTAAAGGGACAGGGTAACTCTCTTGTTAAGTGCAGCTGGTGACTTGAAGTTGAAACCAATGCCTACTGACCATTCTGAAAATCCTAGGGCCCTTAAGAATTATGCTAAATCTACTCTGCTTGTGCTTTATGAATGTAACAATAAGGTATAGATGATAGTACATCTATTTATAGCACCGTTTACTGAATATTTAAGCCCACTATTTAGACCTACTGCTCAGAATAAAAATTCTTTTCAAAATTTTACTGCGCATTGTCAATGCAGTCACCCAGGAGTTCTAGTGGAGATGTAAAAGGAGATTGTTTTCATGCCTATTAATACAAAATCCATTCTGCATCCCATAAATCAAGGAATAATTTCAAGGTTCAAGTTTTATTATTTAAGAAATACTTTTTTTTAAGAAATAATTTTCATAGGCTATAGCTGCCATAGATAATGATTCCTTTGATGGATATGGGTAAAGTCAATTAAAAACCTCTGGAAAGGATTCATTATTCTAGATGCCATTAAGAACATTTGAGATTCAAGGTGGGGAGTTAAAATAGCATTAGAAGGAGTTTGGAAGAAGTGAATTTGAGCCTCAGGGACAGAGTTCAAGATGTCAGTGAAGAAAGTAACTGCAGATATGACAGAACTAGCAAGAGAACTAGAATTAGAAGTGGAGCCTGAAGATATGACCGAATTGCTACAATCTCATGATAAAACTTGAATGAATGAAGAGTTGCCTCTTACGGATGAGCAAAGAAAATGGTTTCTTGAGATGAAATCTCTTCCTGGTGAAGATACTGTGAACATTGTTGAAATGACAAAGGATTTAGAATATTACATAAATTTAGTTGATAAAGCAGTGGCAGAGTTTGAGAGGATGGACTTCAATGTTGAAAGAAGTTCTATAGTGGGTAAAATGCCCTCAAACAGAATCCCATGCTATGGAGATACCAACCAATGCAGCAAACTTCATTTTTTCTTATTTTAAGAACTTCTCACAACCATCCCAACCCTCAGCAAACCCTACTTTGATGAGTCAACAGCTCTTAACATTGAGGCACGACCCTCTACCAGCAAAAAAGATTATTAATCTGATGACTAATCTGAAGACTCATATGATTAGCATTTTTAGCAATATTTTAAAATTCAGGCATGTACATTGTTTTTTTAAACATAATGCTATTGCACACTTGATAGGCTACAGTATAATATAAACAACTTTTTTTTTTTTGAGGTAGAGTTTCACTCTGTTGCCCAGGCTGGAGTGCAGTGGCACGTTCTCGACTCATTGTAACATCTGCTTCCTGGGTTCAAGTGATTTTCCTACCTCAGCCTCCCAAGTAGCTGGAATTATGGGCATATTGTGACCATGCCCGGCTAATTTTTGTATTTTTAGTAGAAACGGGGGTCTCACCATGTTGGCCAGGCTTGTCTTGAACTCCTGACCTCAAGTGATCCGCCTGCCTCAGCCTCCCAAAGTGCTGGGATTACAGGCATGAGCCATCACGCCTGGCAGTGTAAACAACTTTTATATGCACTAAGAAACCAAAGAACTCATGTGACTTGCTTTATTGAAATATTCACTTTACTGAGGTGGTCTGGAACTCAACCTGCAATATCTTGGAAGTGTGCATGCAGACACTTGTGAGTTTTGTCCAGTCCAAAGCTGACGTTGATTAGAAGTCAGAAGTAACTCTTTTAGTTACTTTAAAAGTAAAAAAAAATTACCTACCCTTTGAACAAGTAGCATATAACAACAGTCTTATTCGGTTGACATAAAATTTAGGGCAGCAGAAAGGATTTTCCAATTGCTTTCATCACATCATTTTTCAACATGTGAGGACTTAAGAATTGGCTTTCCTTATGCCAGAAATCTCCAAGGGACCAGTCTTAAAAAGTGTATCATGGTGGAAAAGTCATCAGGAGCGGGTAGGATACCTGTGGATCTGTGGAATATCTAAACCTAAGAGCATCATTTACGAACACTTGTTACCTTGGTCCCTGTTATTATTCTGAGGACTGATTTGTGATATTGCAGGAGCATAAGATTTGATAGACACTATCATTCTCAATTTCATTCTGGCTTGAGACTTTTGACCATTCATAGATGGTCCCTTTCATCATTTGATGGAGGAAGGAAAAAGCTATCTTTGAGGTTTTGTTATATTTCTCAGTCACAGGGGACTTTTGAAATTCATTTCTCTCAGGTCTGTGTTAGGTCTCCTTTGTGAAAAGAAAAGAACCCTGAGTGTAATTTGTAATTCAGAATCAACCATTTTATATGCAAATTGTTCTTAGTTTAGTAAGGTAACCTTTTCTGTCACTTCCAATTTGATTTATGGAGCCAGTGTCAGTAAAAGCACCTTGGAAGTGTAAAGTATCATACTGGTAAGTATTTTACTTATTTCCTAAATACAATTTGGTGACTCATTTCTCAACTATAGGTGAGTGATGTAGCTGATCCTGGGTAGATCCATAGATTGCTCCCAGGGAGTAGGTGTGGAACTTGGGATAGTTTTGACCAAATTTCTTTAGTTAGCTATTGAGTGATTTTTGAAAGATTGGGCTATAGCTCATAGGAGGCCCTCTTAATTGTATCCTGAGCATGCATGTGTGTTAAGAACCATCTCTTTCTTTTCTTGTCTTCTCTTTTTTTCCTCTTCCCTTTCCCCTTTCCTTTCCCCTTCCCTTTCCCCTTCCCTTCCTTTTCCCCTTCCCTTCCCTTCTGACAGGGTCTCACTCCAGGCTGGAGGCAGAGGTGCAATCATGGCTCACCGCAGCCTCGACTTCTTAGGCTCAAGAGACCCTCCTCCCTCAGCCTCCTGAGTAGCTGGGACCACAGGCATGTGCCATGATGCCTGGCTAATTTAAAAAAAAATTTTTTTTTTTTTTGTAGAGACAGGGTCTCACTGTGTTGCCCAAGCTGGTACTGAACACTTGGGCTTAAGCAATCCTCCTGCCTTGGCCTCACAAAGCGTTGCTATTACAGGTGTGAGTTCCTATGCCCAGCCTATATTTTTTTTCTAATATTAGCATATAGGGAATTACTGAATTTCCTCTAAAAATTAGTCTTCAGTTTGGAAATGATGTTTCCAAATACATTTGAGCTTGGATAAGAAAACTTGGATTATTTTCTTTCTCATGGGTATACTAATTATAACTCTTGTGTATAGTACTTTAAAGTTTCCAAAACACTTTCCACAACCATCTCATTTGATTCTTGAAAACAGCCCTGTTTGCTACAGGGAGGGAGAGTATGTGACTTTATTGACATTTGTACTAGGCTGTGGAAATAGACTCATTCCCAACTCTTTAGCTCCAAACACTGTGCTTCTCCTTCTATAGTAGTGGTTCTCAAAGTGTGGTCCCAGGACCAGCAGCATCAGCATTACCTGGGATTTTGCTCGAAATGCAATGAGAAATTCTGGGGTTGGGCCCCAGCAACCTGCATTTTAACAAACCTTCCAGGTGATTCTGATGCACTTAAAAGTTTGAGAACCCCACTGTACCCCTACTTGCTTGAGTAACTTTGGTACTAGAAATAACAATGCTATTTTTTCAGAGTTGTACTTTGAAAATTTTCTCTACCTATTCCCCTACTTGTTAGTCTTGGGAACACAGATAGATAACTTAACCCACTGACCCACAGTGATGCCTTTTATCTGCGAAATAGGTAATAGTAATAGCTTCCTTGCCTAAAGTCCAACAGATGGGCTCTGTACAGTCTTTGATTAGCTTCCATTATTTACACAGAGTTTGAGTCTTACAGCAAGTTTAGTTTTGTTGTTTTCAAGTTTGAGGAGTAGCTTAAATTTAACCTGTTGATTTAGAAACTGGCAGAACTCATACTCTCCAAAAGTGCTAAGGAGAGTTACAAGCAGAGGGATGTACAGCCAGCACCTACTGGCTTAAAAGAGTCCATGTATGAACCTCTTCCCAATTATGTGTATTGACATCACATTGGTGGCTTGAAATAGGTCATGGTCAGGGAAGATTATACCATGGAAATTAGTAAATGCTATAAACTAGGGCTTTTAGTTTCAGAGAGCTGATTGTTAAACGTTTACCAGTATATTCTCAGTTAC
This sequence comes from Cheracebus regulus, assembly GCA_963574635.1. NCBI lineage: Eukaryota > Metazoa > Chordata > Mammalia > Primates > Pitheciidae > Cheracebus > Cheracebus regulus. The sequence goes on along the minus strand of CAUYQU010043017.1, from coordinate 15,774 downwards.
AAAGTATGTTTAAATGAGCTGAAGCCTCATCTGCATGTTTGCTGGATCTGATAGTTCGGATTTGTGATCATTATAGGATCAGCATTAGGATATATATGTAGATAAAACTGGTAGCAAGGCAGTGAGATTCAGCCCAGAGACATGTTTCATAGGTCTGCTATATATATATGTATATATATAATTTTTTTAAATTTCTTTTTTGTTTTTGACCATGATAGATCAGGAATGCAACATATATATTTTTAATGTTAAATTAACTGTCAGCACTTAAAAATTGGAAGATTTAACATAAAAATCTGGTGGATTTCTAGCTCTTTAAAAATAGGGTCATCTGGTAACACTGGGCACCCACCATCACATGGCAATAGTGGGCTGCAGGTGAATTTTAAATATGTGCAAGTTGACTTGTTTGCTACAGTCCTTGTCATTCTGTGACTCTATATCTAGTCAAGGCCTTTGCTCCTTTGTTTTCTCACTGTCTCCTTTAGGCACCTGAGTCTGTGGCCCCTGATGTAAGGAAAGCTAAGCCCTGAGAAAGAGTGTTTCTCACCAGCTGAAATCTCAACATACTATTCTAAGCTTTCCACAAAGTTAATTCAGTTGTACTAATGGACTGCAAAGCTTGGTAATTAATTTCCATCTTGTCCTAAATTTCAAATGACCTGTTTGAAAATCCCAGTAGCAGTATGACTCACTACTTGCACTTGGGAGCCTGTCATTTTTCCCAGATGGTGAAGACTTTTGAGGGAGGTCTCCATAGGTCTCAGTGAAAATGACGCCTAGCTTTGTTTTCCTTTCCGGGGGTACATGACCTCAAGCTTCAGAGACATCAAGCTTCAGAGACAGAAGAGATGTTTGTTTGCTGCCAGCACTTTATTAGAAAATGATTTTTAAGGAAAAGGTGAAATGATGGTTTCTTTTCAGATCAAAGTGGTACGTGCTTGGATTATTTCCCTTGACAGGTTTTTCTTTCTCCCTAGTAGTTTCAGGAGGTTCAGCAGGACAGACTTTATGTTTGTGATGTTGTCTCTGGAATTGGCTGTCAACATTGTTGATGAACCTCTGATTAATTTTTAAGCAGGTTAACCTATGATTCCAAGACTGGCTGATGAAATTACTACTTTTCAGTTGGGGTGATCCAGGAGATAACGTTCCCTGTTCCATGTAATAAATGTTTATTAAGCAATTATTATATGCAGGCCTTTGAGCATAGTACTAAGGGGCAGCCAGAGACCTAGAAAACAAGCCAGAATGTGACCTGTGCTGTAAGTGCAATGGAAGGCTGTGGAATCAGGGAGGACAGAGGAAATAGCATTTGCACTGCTGTGCCCTGCTATAGTCTTTCAGGTCTCCAGATAGTTTTATACCTGTAATTTTGCTTTTTAAAGTATGTATAATGACATACATCTCATCCAGAAGTTTCACTTCGTAAAAAAAGAAATGTTTAGAACCATTTATGAGATAGATTTACTTAGCACCATGGGTCATTTAGAATGATTATTTCAAGAATAATCAAAAATATTTCCACTATCTGGTTGGTAACCTCTTCTAACTAAATTCTGTTCTACAGGTATAGAAACAGAGGATTTTGTTAAACAGGAAATTCAAATGAGTGTCATGAAGTCAAAAATTTTGTTTTAGCTGTTTTTCTTTGTTTGTTTAGACAGAATCTCAATGTGTTGCCCAGGCTTTAGTACAGTGGCACAATCATGGCTTACTCCAGCCTTGACCTCCCAAGCCCAAGTGATCCTCCCACTTCAGCCTCCCAAGCAGCTAGGACCGTCAGCATGTACCCCATGCCTGATTACTTTTTTTTTTTTTTTGTAGAGATGAGGTCTCCCTATATTGCCCAGGTTGGCCTCAAAATCTGTGGTTTAAGTGATCCTTTCACCTCAGCCCCCTAGAATGCTGGGGTTACAGGTGTGAACCACTACACTCCAGCTTGTTTTAACTGTTAACTTTTATAATGAAGATAATATCTTTTTGACAAAATATCTAAGTCTGGTACTTGTGTAGGCTGTTTCCAGACTCCAGAAGCAGTACCCATGATGACAATGAAGACACGAGAAGTACAGCAAGTCATTGGGAGATATTTGCTAGTTGTGTCACCTAGGGAGAGTTATTTAAGTTCTCTGAATCTTGACTGTAGAATAAGGTTGATAGTACCTACTTTTTGGGTTTTAGGGAGAGTTAAATAATCTGGTACAAGGGTTTGGCATGTAGTGAACAGTAAGTAGTTGCTATTATATTTTTAAAGAGTTTTTAAAAATTTATATTGGATCTTTTAAATTATCTTCATTTGTTAAGTTTCTTCTTGGTGTTAGTTTTTTCTTTCTTTCTTTCTTTCTTTCTTTCTTTCTTTTCTTTCTTTTCTTTCTTTTCTTTCTTTTCTTTCTTTCGTCCATGGAAAATAATCAGGAATCCAGACCTCTAGGCCAGTAGTAACACATTTGAAGATCATAAATTAAACTTTTGAGAATGCAAAATGGCTACCAGACCCTAAGCCTAGCCCTCAGCCAGCTCATTCCCCTTCACCTTTTTGCCCCTGTACGTTTTTGTCTCACAGGAACATGATAGGACACTCTGGGACCACCCCAGACATTAAGAAAAGGGCCAACATGTTTTGAACCTTTTGTATTTGTCAAGACCTATGTAAGCACTTTACATATATTATTAGGTAATCTTCACAGCAACACTGTGCAATGAGTGTTATAATTATCATCCCCATTTTACACATGAGGGCACTGAGGTTTGAGAAGTTAAGTAACTTGTCTCAAATCCTTCAGTTAAGTAAATTTTAGAGCTAGAATTCAAAGCCAGCTCTAACTCCAGAGCCCAAGCCTGGGAAAAGGGTAGTTGGGCTTTGTGGGCTCAATGGTGATTCACCCCAGTTCCCAGTCCCTTGGAACTTCATGCTCTACCAAAGAAGGATAGCATTTTTGTTGCTTTCTGAATATTCTCAGTCTGCTCACCCTGTGGGAGCACCTCTTTCTTGGCGGCATCCCCTATTAGATTCCTGTGGCTGCTATAACAAATTACCACAAATTTAATGGTTCAAACAACAGAAATTTATTCGCTCATAGTTGTTGATGCCAGAAGTTCAAATTCAAAGCATTGGCAGGACTGTAATTCCTTCAGAGGCTCTTGGGGAGATGCCATTCCTTGCCCCTTCCAGCTTCTGGTGGCTGTCAGCATTCATTGGCCTGGAGTGCAGCACTCCAGTCTGCCTTTGTCTTCACGTGGCCTTCTCCTCTGCATCTTTTACATCTCTCCTGTGTGTTTGTACGCTTGCCATTGGACTCAGGGCCCACCCCAGTAATCCAGGATGGTCACTTCATCTCAAGATACTTAATTAGATCTGCAAAGATTCTTTTTACAAATAAAGTCACATTCACAAGTACTGAGAATTAGGACATAGTGCCATCTTTCAGGGACCACCATTCAACCCATGACATATGCTGATGGGTGCATTTCAAGCACCCAGGCAAGCTCTTGTCCTTTAGCATGCACTGTGGGCAGGTGTGACATCTAGCCAAGGCTACTCTTTCAGTGTAGTGGTTGATTATCTGCAAGATTTTACAACTTGTTTTAAGGGTGTCTACATGCTTTTAATGTGAATGACCCCATCTTAAATACAACTAAAACCTCAGGGGCTTCCCCTGACGTGGTTGCCTATCTCACAAGGTTTTTTTTGTTATTGTTTTGTTTTAGATTGCTGACCTGCAGCTGCATAAACTGGATGAACTGGACTGTCTGATTCAGGGCCTGCTTTATGTCGACTCTGTTGGCTTCAACGGCAAGCCAGAATGTTACTATTTTGAAAATCCCACAAATCCTGAATTGTGTCAAAAAAAGCCGTACTGCCTTGATAACCCATACCCTATGTTGCTGGTTAACATGGGCTCAGGTGTCAGCATTCTAGCTGTATACTCCAAGGACAACTATAAAAGAGTTACAGGGACCAGGTAAACATGTTTCCACTTGTTCTTAAACCCAGACCTCTTTCTTGATGACCAGTTTATAGTAAAAGGTTATTTATATTGAATACATTTTTAAAAGAAGTATCTTGGCTTCCTTGACCAACCAAAAAGAATTTATCGAATGGTATGTTAAAGTGGTATGTGGGTGATTTATATAAATGTTAGTAAAACACAGTCCTTGCCTTGATAGAAACTTTGGTCAGGTTGAAGGAAGAAGGATTGCACACATCAGAAATTTGCCAACATGGGGGTGTACGTTAAGTGCCAAATGATTGGCAGGGTCAGTAGAATTCAGATGGAAGGATACTTGGGATAGTCAGAAGCAACTTCAGAAGAAACCTTCTTTTGGACCCTCCTTGATGCCTAGCTCAGAAAGACCTGCTTGAAATAATACACCATTCCAATCAACAAACTAAACTAGGTCTACAAAGAATGTTTTTTTACCCTTAGGCAAATGCTTCACCTGAAAACTGGCATAGTCAGCACACCTCCTAGGGAATTTTGGAGTAGAGTAGACAGGGAAACAGCCCTGTGGCCACAGTGGGGCACAGAGCCTTGTTTTTTAGTACACACACCCCAAGGCCCATGTAAGAGCCAAGGGGCGCAGCTTCCTGTTAATGGGGATTCAACATGGGAAAAGCATCTGAGGTCAGATCTCTCTGAGACATCCCAGTGTAAACAAAATTAAACGGATTTTCCTTAATTGTAGGAGGAGGATTTGGTATGAAGCATTTCTCCAACATGTGGAACCATAGTACCAGTTTTTAGAGAAACAACTTAAGGGACTAGTGCCATGTAGAAGGTGCTTTGGGACTTGATGTTGAAACCAGTATTTTTGATAGATGCAGATATCATGTCACTTCTCTGATTCTCGGTATTCTCATTTCTGCCATGAAGGGGGTTGTTTTTTAGATTACTTCTACAACTTTCCTGTACTGAAACTCTGCGGGACTACTTACCCATTAGGAGAAGAGCATTGCTTTTGCAGTGCATTTCCATGACTTGTGATAAATGAGTGGTTCCCCACTGGGGAGGGGGAAGATTTCACCCCTGCCCAGGACATGTTTGAATCTTTTTTTCTTTGGTTGTTACAACTGGAGATGGAGTGCTACTGGCATCTAGTGGGTAGAGGTCAAAGATGATGCTAAAATCCTGTAGTACATAAGGCAACAGAAAATTAGCAAGCCCCAAATATCAGTAATGCTGCTGCTGAGAAACCCTGGCATGCATGCACGCACGCACACACACACACATTGTTATTGAAGCCTACTTGTGTCCAGAGTATAGGCTTTGTTGTGTAAGTTAATTGTTACCAAGTATACATTTTTTCACTGAGAATATAGACGCTTGCTTGCTCACACAGTTAACAAAACTGACTCCATGGCCTCATGAGAACTGTCAGGACTATCAGAAACGTGAATGTTTCAGCTGAGCTGGTTTACGTTAGAGAGTGATTTGATAAACGTATAATTTTTAAGAAGCTACAGACTTCCTCCCAGGAGTAATTGAATTGGTATAGTCCCACGGTAACAAGCTATACATTGTTCACAATTAGAGATATTTACAGTTTTATTGATTAACTGTTAACAATTTCGTGAATTACATCACAGGTACACGTTCTTAAACTTGGAGACTCCACAGATCTGGGTCATCTTAAATAGCTGCGAAGAAGCTAACTGTGGTGTTTGGCTTCTATTACGTGTTTAATGACGTCTGTAAAAATCAGTAAATTCCCATTAATGTCCAGTATTCTCCAGTCATCAACAAATTCTGTCTGCATGTTCAGGCTTCCCTATAAACTGTCTCTTCAATCAGTAGTTTTGGAAAGTTGCTACTGAAGCCTGCAGGTTAATAGAGAACCCTTTCAGGAGCTACCACAAGAGGTGGGGGAGAATGAAACATAAAGTCTGTGGTGCTGTGATCCTGATCCAGAGTTGTTTTGCCAAAGGCTTCTTTTGATTCAAGTTAGAAAACCTCTGACATAAACAATTATGATTAGCAGTGAAGTTAGTAACTACGGTTAGTATGAGTGTGTAAAACACACTTTGGGAACCACTGTTCTAAACAAATGGCTTAGCTTTAAGTTTTGCCACTCCTAGTGTGAACTGGTAGCTGACACCCCGGGTTTTTTATTATTGTCTTATACCTGATTTTCCCATTAAACATTAAAGCTGTTTATTTTTAAGAAGCCACACAGGATGTCAGTTTTCTTTTAAACATGGTTTCAAATGGTGTATTTCAGTATTATGTATAATTTTGTTGCATCCCAGATTTGGTAGCAACATTTTTTTCCTAGTGATACAACTCCAATTTTATTATAGAAGTCAATGGAAAAAATAGTATTTGACAGCTGACATTAGACTGTGTAGTCTGTTAAAAGAGGAATGCAACTAATTTTGAAACTTTGGTGAAAGTAGCAGTACATCTCATCTCATCATTTTGGAATCTGTTTTAAGGGCGTGAGCACTAAATTGAAGGTTTCTTCTACTGTTTCCTAAAATCCCGCACTATGATGTTGTTTCTTTGTTTTATTTTTAAATGATAATAATATTCTACAGCTTTTTCTTGCATTGTTTTTGTCTCTGATATGCTGAGGGTTTTACTGTATGCCTACTGAAACAGATGTATCTGATTGTGAGCAAGGAATCACTTAATTAAATAATGGTTAGCAGGTTGAGGATATTCATAAAATGCTGGGAGACATTTGGCTCTTCTGTGACCGTGCATTCTTTCCTCCTATCTGCAGTGCACTTGTTGTGCAAATGCATGCTTGCTTTACCTCATTTGCTCCAATTCTTTATATGGAGTCATCTGTCATTTTCCAGTCATACATAAGGCACTTGCCCTTTTTCATTTATACCAACACATCAGCCAATGGGTTACCTTCTTTCTAAGTCAGCCAGTGTCTTCAGTTGCCTGCCTTTGGAGTGGGTGTTGAATGCCTCGATTAATACAAATCCTTAATGTCCAAAGAAAGGTTATTAGTGGAGATGAAAGATATTTAGAAGCTAGAAATAGGAGCAAAGATGTCTTTCTAAAAATACATGGGGAGATAAAAGACAAATCCAAATAGCACACAAACCAAAACATGGTCCCACACTAGTTTTGTAGGTAGGCTGAAACCAGCAATGTAGAATGGCATGCTGCATTAAATGTAAATAAAGATAAATTTTCTTAGAGGGAAATCCAGTTTCTACTGTGACTAACTTATAAAGGTTATAAGGTACATGGAACTCTTCTTTTACTCATGGAATTGCACCTACAGTTTAGGTAGCTGCTACTGGTGGTGTCTAACTACATAATTTTCCTTGAAAATCCATAGTTTCAATCATATATATGTATATATGTATGTATGTATATATGTATGTATATATATATATACACACACACACACATATATATATTTTTAAGGTGGAGTCCAGCTCTATCACCCAGGCTAGAGTACAGTGGTGCAATCTTGGCTCACTACAACCTCCACCAGGGTTCAAGTGATCCCCTCACCTCAGCCTCCTGGGTAGCTGGTATTACAGGCGTGCACAACCATGCCTGACTAATTTTTGTATTTTTAGTAGAGACCGGGTTTTGGCATGTTGGCCAGGCTGGTCTCAAACTCTGGATATCAGGTGATCCACCTGCCTTGGCCTCCCAATGTGCTGGGATGACAGGCATGAGCCATCATGCCTGGCCTCAAATATACTTTTCTTTTTTTCTTTTTTTTTTGGCCAAGTATGCTTTTATACAAATGACAATTTAAGAATATTACACATAGTTTCACTTACTTATTTTATTTTATTTTTTGAGACAGTCTTGCTGTGTCACCCAGGCTGGAGTGCAGTGGCGCTATCCCAGCTCACTGTGACCTCCACCTCCTGGGTTCAAGCAATTCTTCCTCAGTTTCCCCAGTAGCTGGGATTACAGGTGTGGGCCACCACACCTGGTTAATTTTTGTATTTTTAATAGAGACGGAGTTTCACCATGTTGGCCAGGCTGGTCTCGAACTCCCGACCTCAAGTAATTGACCCATCTCAGCCTCTGAAAGTGCTGGGAATACAGGTATGAGCTGCCACACCCAGCCAGTTTTGCTTTAGATGCATCTTCAAGAACAATGTACCTATCTACAGTTTTGTACCTTCTTGTTAACCATTATTGACAGTATTAAACATAACTTTAATCCCAAATTGATTTTATTCTTAGAAGTAAAAGCCAGTGCTCAAACACAAATTGAATTTCCAAAGCTAGTAGCTCTTTGGGGCTTCAGAACAGATGGATGTGAGCAGCTCTTCTTCATTTACTCTTCTACATGGTAAAGGAAGAGGAAAACGTAGGCCTATTAACTAGGAATGAATGCTCATTTTCCTGCTGGGAGTTCACTGGCGATAGCTTTTCTATGAATCTGCTTTTCTTTCCATTAAGTAACTTTGATATTAATACACAATTGAGTTCATTCTTAGCTACTGTAATTACTTTCTAATTTTGTCTAGGCTATTTTAGAGGAACTTTCCCAGTAAACAAGTGAAAGCTTTTCAAATGTAGCTCAACCATTGGAACCACTTTATGACCTTTGTTACTGTTTTTTACTATTGAGTGGTAAGTAATATATTAAAAACCTGAAGAGTCTGCTAGAAAAAAATTCAGTATCATATCAGTGGTTCCCTTCTAGAAATATTCAAGGAGGTTAAATGAGATTATCTCTGGTAGAGAGGCAAGGTCAGGCAAAAGACAGCTTTTAAGGCTGACCACTCCTGGCACAATTGTGGGTCAGTTTTGTCATCAGAAGGTTTGGCTTCATAGCTGTGAACCATGCTTTATGTACACACGAATTCTTTTTCTAGGTATTTATATTCAGCTGCATATGGTTTTTTAATAGGAGTTATTTCTTGGTTATTTGCTGCTTTCAGACCACCCAAATAGAAGAGATCATGATTTGGCCCCATTTCATAGGTGAGAAGGCTGAACAAAACACTCAGGTTAGTGACTAGTTGAAGGTCTCACAACAGAAATCAGTGAGAGTCTTTCTTTGGTTTTGTTCCCAAATTTAGGGGCAAATTTTCCTTGATGTTTATTTTTAGTCTCTGCCCTCTTTTCATATCCAGTCTACCCTAAAGCTCTGTTGTACCCTAGCACTTTAATTCAAGTGCCCATTTGTTCGTCTGTTTTTATTCACCCATATTAATAGTCTTGACATAGTTGGGGACTTGGATGGGCATATCTTAAAGTAAAATTTAAAAATAAACCTTATTGTTCCTTCAGTCTTGGAGGTGGAACATTCCTAGGCCTATGTTGCTTGCTGACTGGTTGTGAGACCTTTGAAGAAGCTCTGGAAATGGCAGCTAAAGGCGACAGCACCAATGTTGATAAGCTGGTGAAGGACATTTACGGAGGAGACTATGAACGATTTGGCCTTCAAGGATCTGCTGTAGCATCAAGGTAGAGATTAAGTAGCTAGGAGCAGTAGTGATTAAACACAAGGCAGCCTCTCCACCCTGGCCATTCACTAAGTTATGTTTTAAAATGTTAATCCACCAGCCTGGTGCGAATACCTAGTGTATCAGAGCTCAGATTTGATCTCCTGCCCTTGAAGCACTGAGATGTTTAGCTCTTGATGCTTGTTCTTAAAATAAGGCAACTTTGAAAGAAGGTTCTAGAAAACTGCAATAGTTTCACCTGTTCCATTCTTGTCCAGATATCTAGAGGCATTAAATTTTTTTCCCCCATCAATGGACATGCTACTTTGTCCCTATTAAGAAAAGGGCAGTCAGCCATGCATACTGCAATCCTGTCTGCTTATAAACCATGGTAGCAAAATCAGATCACTTGAGTTTGAGCAGTTATTCATAGAGCCTTCCACAATACTTTGGTGGAAGGATGGGCTCTGCCCGAGGATGATTTTGAATACTCTCGCTAATATTTCCAACATAGCTTTGGCAACATGATGAGTAAAGAAAAGCGAGATTCCATCAGCAAGGAAGACCTCGCCCGGGCCACATTGGTCACCATCACCAACAACATTGGCTCCATTGCTCGGATGTGTGCGTTGAATGAGGTAAGGCCTTACTCAACCTGGAGAAAGCCATGTGTCATTCATATACATCATCTTGGCAGTGCAATGCCTGTTGACTCTAACACAACTACATGTCCTTAGGAAAGCTTCCCTTTACTGTAGTCACACCTTACAGAACAGGAGAGGTGGGTGTTGGGGGAGGGAGGGAATATATGTTTTATTTTTAAGAAGGCACTGGATGATAAATGATAAACCATCCAACTGAAAACATCATACAATTACAACCCATGTCATAGTCTCTCTAACCATCATTACTGCCATGTGCCCACTGAAATGTGAGGAAAAGTTCTGAACATCCTTGTACATAACTGTAGGTAAAATGCTCGACTTGCAATATTCGATATTCTCTCTGCTTTCAGCTTCTTTACAGTGTTGCCTTGTGGCATGGAGTTCAAGCAGCATTGTACAGGGCTATCAAAGCACAGAGAGCTTGCTACAGCCAAGGCCAGCCAGAGCCCCAGGCACAAGAAGGGGTGGAGCTGGTGACAGACAAAGTTTTGTTAACATGTTTTGAAGCATTGCAAGGTTCCTTTGGAAAACATTGAAACTTTTCTAAAATAGAAGGTGTGTAAAGTAGAACCCTTCACACTGAGGTATATTAGAAAGACAAGAAAGAGGAGTTAGGGCATGGAATAGGTCATAGGAGAGTATTAAAGAACCACAGTAGATCTGTAATGGGAGTTTTTATAAATACAACTTTTAACAGAGATATGACATACATATAGAAGGCTCATATTATAAGCTTACAGTTTAATTTACACACACATACCCCAGCATAGCCATCACTCAGATCAAGAAATAGAATAGGTACTCAGAAACCCCCTTGAGCCCCCTCCCAGTTGAATATTGGAATGTTAGTGTATGAGGCAGTCTTTACGATAGATGGGTGCTAGCCATGCCTCTGAGTTCTGGGGTGACAAAAAACTCACTCTCCTTGCATAACACTGAAAAGAGTATGTTACTGGCCTATAGATCAGGGCCATACCTTTTTGGAAGCCCTCAGTTCAGACGGAGTTTAAATGGAAGGATGATACTCAGAGAAAAAAGCATTCCAGAGATGTTTTTTCAAAGTCCACTTGAGTCATGGGACTCAACAGAGTTTATTTCTTGACACTAACCTTTAAAGGGAGTTTTTCCAAGTAGCAAAACAAACCCTAAGACCAATATGTATGTAGTTGGCTGTATTCATGGGCTCTCAAAGGTCAGCTGGTAACATCCCCTGCCCTACAGAGCAGTAGATGCCCTTTCCCCTGCTTTCCACAGAGCTGGCTTCTTGCACCTTTGGCTGGCGTGAGTCAGCAGGTCTTTTCACAGGTATTAGGATCCCTTTCGGAGAGAGGGACTGACTTTATTTTTCACTTTTGATTTCAATGTTATTGATGGTGGAGTATAGCAAAAGTGCTGAATTGAAAATGTAGCCATGTTATACACTGGTTTGAGCAACTATTTTATGTTTCCGTGGGGCTGAATGAGTGAAGGGAATCACTAGTTACCTTGGGGCCAAGGCTCCGTCAGAGGGTGTCCAGTCAGTGCAGACTCCCAGTGGACGCACCAGCAACTGGCAGTGTTGCATTTCCCCATGAGAGCAGCTACCAAGTCCCTGGGTCCTTGCTTTGCTCTCTGGAGTCACTTATTTGAGAACCTGTGATTTCAGTCATTTCATTGAGGAACACCACATTTACCAAATCTAACATTTTGCCATGATTCTTGAGATGCTGTGAAATGCTTCTCCATCAACTTTAAATTTTCCGATTCATATTTTTGAATAGATAATACAAACACATAATACAGACTTCTAAGACATTAGAAGAATACACAAGGAAGTAAGTTATGATTTCCACTTCTGTCTCTCAGTGTTAACCTCACTAGAGGTTGCCATTGGTTTAGGTTTTTTTTGTTTTATTTTTATTATATGTACTACAATATATCTTTTGTTTATATTGTATGTAATGTAGGATACATTTATCTTTACAAAGGTAGCAAACTCTATATAACATTCTTTTTGCACAATGACAGCTTTATTGAGATATAATTACATGCTATACAATTCACCCTCTATATACTATTCCACGTCTTGCTTTGTTTACCAGCTTTTTATTAAGAAAATTCATAGGCTGGGCGTGGTGGCTCACACCTGTAATCCCAGCACTTTGGGAGGCCGAGGTGGATGGACCTGAGGTCATGAGTTTGAGACCAGTTTGGCCAACATGGTGAAACCCTGTCTCTATTTAAAAAAAAAAGAAGAAGAAAATTCATCAACATATGTAAAAGAAAGAGAACAGTATAAAGAACCTCCATGTATCCATCAGTGCAGATTCTGCGATCCTAAAGGCTTCACAATGCATGCTTTATCTCTCTCTATTTTCTTCCTCCTCCCTCTGGTCCTCTCTTCTCCATCTTCCCTCTTCTTTGCTAAAATACTAGAAAGCAAATCCCAGATGTTATATCAATCTACCCTATATATTTATTTATTTATTTATTTATTTATTTATTTATTTTTCTGAGACAAAGTCTCTCTCTTGTCCCCTAGGCTGGAGTGCAATGGCGCCCCCCTGGGCTCACTGCAGTCTCCACCTCCTGGGTTCAAGAGATTCTCCTGCCTTAACCTCCTAAGTAGCTGGGATTACAGGTGCCTCCCACCACACCCGGCTAATTTTTGTATTTTTAGTAGAGACGGGATTTTACCATGTTAGCCTACCCTATATATTTTAATAAGCACCTCTAAAAATACTGCCTTTTGCTTTTTGACATAATAATGCATCTTGTTTATATCATTATAAACAAGATTGCAATTGTTTATATCATCATATTTTAAATCGCTTCATTTTTAATGGCCATATAACATCTTAACATATAGATATGCTGTTATTGATTTGTTCAGTTTCCTAATGATATTTAGGTTTTTCCATTCTTTTACTATTATTTAAAAATTCACGGTATATTTGTAGTAGTATACACACACATATATATACACACATATCTTTTTGCCTTCATGTGAGTATATCTATAGGATAAATTCCTAGAAGGGAACTTGCTGAGTCATAGGCTACGTGATTGTAATATTTACAGATATAAAGTTCTAATTTATATTCCCACCAAGCATGGCTATAAGGGTATAAGTTTTTACACAAAGAAACTTTCTCTTTGATTTTTTTCAATGTAATAGGTTAAAAATTAAACTTTATTTTGGGTTTAATTATTAATATTATTTACTCATTACTCTATTGGGTTGTTGGTCTTTTTATTGATTTATAAGAACTCTTTATTAATTAGGTAACAAATCCATTTTATGTGATATGTACTGAAAATATTTTCCATTTGTTGCTTCCCATTTGGATTTCTTTGTGGTGATGTTTTCCCCCGAATAAATTTAACTTTTTAAAGTAAATATAGGAATTATTTTGAAATGATTTCCTTTATTATGCATTTTTAACTTCAACATTTTTTTTCCAATTCTTCATGTTTTTTGCTAATCTCTCCTTCCTTCCTTCCTTCCTTCCTTCTTTCCTTTCCTTTCCTTTCCTTTCTTTCCTTTTTTTCCCTTCTCTTTTTTTAACATCTTTGATCCACCTGGAATTTATCTGAAACATGGAATGCTCTTCCAGTTTTAATGCCACTTCTACTCCTTCTGACTTTCTAGTAGAGTAATGCATAACTGAGCTTTGAGCAAATGGGAGAAAGGACAAAACTTTTCAATTTAATTAAATCTATCTTTAATCTGAGTTTCTTAGAGTGTTACTTGCCATCTCTTAGTTTGGGTGATTTGTGGCTAGGTTTTTTGTTGTTGTTGTTTTTTTATGAAAATGTATTAAAAGTACCTCCACTCGCCCTCTACCCACGGACAGTTTTTAGTAGCTAATGGGTTCATGAACATTCATTGTTAAAACTTGAGGCAGTTAAAAGGTGATGGTACCAGACCCTGATTACTCTTGATAGATTAAGCAGAAAATAATACCATCTTCAAAGACTCTCTTACCTTTGATATGAGTGTACATAGCAACTGGCTCTGTGAGTGAGTGAGTGAGTGAGTGAGTGAGTGAGTGAGTGAGTGAGTGAGAGAGAGGTGAGCAGCCCCTGCATGGTAGACAGACTGAGCTCAGGTTCGAGCTTAAGAATATCTGGGGGAGTGGGAAGTATAACGAGTACACTGGAGCTGGAAGCTTCTGGGATTTGAAGCATGTCTGCATGAACAGGATAGGACAGGAATGTTCATTAGTGTGTGTGCAAAATGCAAAGCCATATTGATGATGACAAAAAAAAAAGAGTATTTTTCTTACCATATTTTAACTTACATGTTAACCAAACAGGATATACCACCATATATATCCTGAGGGCAGAGACTGAGTATTCTTTCTTTTTTGTATTTCTAGTGTCCAGCACAGAGCAAACTGAGCATTATTCATTAGACAAATAAATCATACCATAGCCATTTTATTTGTCAGTTGGTTATAAGAGTCTTTTATACTTAGGATGGGGGATTGAGGTACTGCACATGAAAACTTAGCTGAACTTGAACTCCAGTTAAAATTTTACATACGTGTGAGTTTTGGGAGCTTAATTTCATAGCAAACATAAGGCAGTCTGACATAACACCTGCAAATAAGTCTAATATCAGTTTCTGCCCTGCCCAACTAAAATCTCAGACTCTTGTTCTTGTAGAATGCACTATAAGGTTGGTTTAACTTCATTTTGGCAGTGTTGAAATAATTGCACCAAAAAAAAAAAAACAAGGAAAATTAACTCTTCAAGGTTCCGTACAGTGACATACAGAACAGTGGGTCTTTGCCAAATAGTATTTTTATGCCATGATTCAATTGTTTCCTTTAACATTTTTTTTCCAGAATATAGACAGAGTTGTGTTTGTTGGAAATTTTCTCAGAATCAATATGGTCTCCATGAAGCTGCTAGCATATGCCATGGATTTTTGGTCCAAAGGACAACTAAAAGCTCTGTTTTTGGAACATGAGGTAGGTTGAGCTTGCACAGACTTATTGTCATATGTGGAGTATATTTTGGGTTGTCTAACATATCAGCAGATCTCTTAGTTTTTTAAATTAGTCACGTAGAAAAGTTGCCATTTACACTTGCATTTACACAAAGGACAAGAAAAAAGTGTATATAAAATGGAAGCCTTCTTATCCAACAACCAGAACGGGTAGTTGGTTAATTTAACTTTTTTTAAAGTCATTGGAAATGTAAGTTAGGACAGCTATTATAGAAAGCTGCATGCGGTTTCAAAAATAAAAATAAAAATAAAATTACCGCATGATCCAGCAGTCCCATGTCTGAGTATTTACCCAAAAGATCTAAAACCAGGGATGTCTTCCTCCTATGCTTACTGCAGCACCGCTCACAGTGACCAAGGTATGGAGTCACCCTAAGTGTCGATCAACAAGTGAATGGATTTTTTTTCTTATTTCTTTTTTTAATTTTTTTTGAAAAAAGGAGAAAGAAAGAAAGAAACAGCCAAAGAAAAAAAAAGAAAGAAAGAGGACGAGAAAGAGGGAGAGAGAATGGGATTCTTGTTTTATTGCCCAGGCTAGAATGCAGTCTAAAACAGGGCATTAAAAACCTCTTTTATGCCAATAATTGTGCTTAACAATGGAGACAGGAAGGAATAGGGGATGAAAATAACAAATAAGCAGCCAACCGATATTTTATTTAAACCTGTGAAATGCTATGCAATTGCTGGGGAGTGATTTACTTCCAGTTATGTGGTCACTTTTAAAATAG
>CAUYQU010043016.1:0-93161 GCA_963574635.1 Cheracebus regulus | reverse complement strand
CTGTTTTGATTACTGTAGCCTTGTAGTATAGTTTGAAGTCAGGTAGTGTGATGCCTCCAGCTTTGTTCTTTTTGCTTAGAATTGACTTGGCTATGTGGGCTCTCTTTTGGTTCCATATGAAGTTTAAGGTGGTTTTTTCCAGTTCTGTGAAGGTCATTGGTAGCTTGACGGAGATAGTGTTGAATCTATAAATTACTTTGGGCAGTATGGCCATTTTCATGATATTAAGTCTTCCTAACCATGAGCATGGAATGTTTTTCCATCTGTTTGTGTCCTCTCTTATTTCCTTGAGCAGTGGGTCTGTTGGGATGTGGGGGACTACGGGAGGGAGAGGGGGTGGTGGGCAGGTTGGGGAGGGATAAGATAAGGAGAAATGCCAGATATAGGTGACGGGGGGATGGAGGCAGCAAACCACCTTGCCATGTACGTACCTATGTAACAATGCTGCATGATCTGCACATGTACCCCAGAACCTAAAGTACAATTAAAAAAAAAAACATTTAACTATCAATTGACCCAATAATTGCACTGTTGGGCATTTATCCCACAGAAATACTTACCTTCACACAAAAGCCTCTATACAAATGTTCATTGCAGCTTTACTCATATCAGACTAAAATGAGAAACAATCCAGATGATCTTCAATGGGTGAAAAGTCAAACAAACTGTAGTATATTCATACCATGGAATACTACTAAGCAATAAAGAGGAATGACCTAGTGATACACACATTAACCTTGAGTGACTCTCCAGAGAATTACATTGAGTGAAAAATCCAATACCAAAATGTTGCATACTGTACGTGATTCCATTCTAAGGTTGTATACTGTATATATTTATATACCATTCCTGAAATGGCAAAAGAAACAAAGAACAGATTAATGATTGTCAGGGATGTAGAAGGGGGATGTGGTGGGAGCGACCTGGGTGTGGCTATAAAAGGACAACATGTGTGATCCTGTGGCAATAGAAATACCCTGTGTCTTGACTGTGTCAATGTCAGTATCCTGGCTGTAATCGTGTACTATGGTTTTGCAAGATGTTACTTTTGGAGGAAACTGAGCATAAGTACACAGAATCTTGCTATAGTATTTCTTTCTTTTTTTTTTTTTTTTTGTACTTTAGGTTCTGGGGTACATTGTGCAGATCATGCAGGGTTGTTGCATAGGTGCATACATAACCCAGCAATTTGCTGCCTCCATTTCCCCTTCATCTATATGCAGCCTTTCTTCCCACGTTATCCCTCCCCACCCTTCCCACCCCTTGCTGTCCCTCTCCCAGCCCCACTAGCTGCCCCCAGTGTGTGATGCTCCTCTCCCTGAGTCCACGGGTTCTCATTGTTCAACACCCACCTATGAGTGAGAACATGCAGTGTTTGGTTTTCTGTTTTTGTGTCAATTTGCTGAGAATGATGGTTTCCAGATTCATCCAAGTCCCTACAAAGGACAAGAACTCATCGTTTTTTATGGCTGCATAGTATTCCATGGTGTATATGTGCCACATTTTCTTTGTCCAGTCTATCATTGATGGATATTTGGGTTGGTTCCAGGTCTTTGCTATTGTACACAGTGCTAAAATGAACATACATGTGCATGTGTCTTTATAATAAAATGAGTTATAATCCTTTGGGTATGTACCCAGTAATGAGATTACTGGGTCAAATGGAATTTCTATTTCTAGGTCCTTGAGGAATCGCCACACTGTCTTCCACAATGGTTGAACTAATTTACACTCCCACCAACAGTGTAAAAGAGTTCCTATTTCTCCACATCCTCTCCAGCATCTGTTGTCTCCAGATTTTTTGATGATCGCCATTCTAACTGGCATGAGATGGTATCTCAATGTGGTTTTGATTTGCATTTCTCTAATGACCAGGGATGATAAGCATTTTTTCATTTTTCTTGGCCTCATAAAAGTCTTCTTTTGAAAAGTGTCTGTTTGTATCTTTCGCCTACTTTTGAATGGGTTTGTTTTTTTCTTGTAAATCTGCTTTAGTTCTTTGTAGATTCTGGATATTAGCTCTTTGTCACATGGGTAGATTGCAAAATTTTTTTCCCATTTGTTCGTTGCTGGTTCACTCTGATGATTGTTTCTTTTGCTGTGCAGAAGCTCTTAAGTTTAATTAGATCCCTCTTGTCTATTTTGGCTTTTGTTGCCATTTCTTTTGGTGTTTTAGTCATGAAGTCCTTGCCTATGCTTATGTCCTGAATGGTTTTGCCTAGGTTTTCTTCTAGGGTTTTTATGGTGTTAGGTCTTATGGAACAGAACAGAGGCCTTGGAAGTAACGCTACACATCTATGGTGAATTTTCTTCTTGATGTGCTGTTGGCTTTGGTTTGCTAGTATTTTTGTTGAGAATTTTTGCATCTATGCTCCTCAGGGACATTCATCTGTTTTCTTTCTTGTTACATTCTTTCCTGGTTCTGGTTTCAGAGTGATACTGGCTTCATAGAATGAGTTAGGGAGGAGTCCTTCATTCTCAATATTTTGGATTAGTTTCAGTAGAATTGGTATCAATTCTTCCTTGAATATCTGGTAGAATTTATATTTATATTTTTAGAGACAGGATCTTTAAAAAAAAAAAGAAAAGAAAATGTGATAACATTTGCACTATGGAATACCACACAGACATGAAAAAAAAAAATGAAAGCATTTTCTTTCCAGCAACATGGATACAGCTGGAGGTCATTATCCTAAACGAATTAATGCAGGAACAGAAAACCAAATACTGCGTGTTCTCATTTATAAGTGGGAGCTAAACATTGGGTACACATGGACATAAAGATGAGCACAACATTGGGGGCTACTAAAGGATAGAAACAGGAAGAGGGGCAAGGGCTGAAGAGCCACTTATTGGGTACTATGTTCACTACTTGTGTGGTGGTATTATTCATACTCCAAACCTCAGCACCATGCAATATGCCAATGTAACAAATGTGCACATACACTCCATGAATCTAAAATAAAAGTTGAAATTATAAAACTGAATAAAATAGAAGTCATCTGAACATGCCAATAAAGAGTGAGGTTTTTGGAACAAATGAAAAAAGAAAACCAGATGACCAGATGGATTTTTACTGGGGATGATAACCTGGATTAGCACTTAAGAATCAATAAATTAATTAATCATATCAATAAACAAAAGAAGAAAAAGCTTATAATCAAAAAAGCAGATACAGAGCAAGCATTTGATAAATTTTAACACTAATTCTGATAAAAACTCTTTACAAACTAGGAATAGAAAGGCATTTCTTCAATTACATCTAACATGAAACCTACAGATAATATCATACCTCATGGTGAAAGATTGAATACTCTTCCCTTCACAATCAGGAACAAAGTGAATGTGTCTTCTCTTGCCTCTTCTGTTTAACATTGTACTAGAAGTTGTAGTCAACACAAAAAGGCAAGAAAGAGAACTAAAAAGCATTCTGAATAGAAAGAAGAAAACAAAATTGTCTGGATTCACAGATGACATAAATGCATACAGAGATAATCTCAAGGAAGCTACAAAACATCTCCTAGAACTCATTGTGAGTTTACAAGTTCACAAGCTACAAGGTCAATATACAAAGATAAATTGTATAACTATATATCAGCAATGAACAACTGAAAAATAAAAAAAAAACCCTACCATTAACAAAAGTACCAGAATACATAAAATGCTTAGTTATATATCTAAAAAAATAAGCTAGGCATAATACAGTGGGAAGAATATTATATCTTGATTGCCAATGTCATCTTTTTTTTTTGTGGTCCCGTGCATTAACATATATTAAAGAATGATTTCCTTATTTAAAGAAATCTCAGTTTCTAAGTTGTGGTATTCATTTCTCTCTACTTTTGGAAACACAAAGCCTAGAGATAAGGAACTTTAAATAAGCCAAATAGTTCTGGTAGAAAAAAAGAATCCTGCCTAGAACAAGAAGACAGTCACATGATAATCAGGTAAAAAAGGGGGATTATAAATCGTTCTATTATAAAGACACATGCAGACGTATGTTCATTGCAGCCCTGTGTACAATAGCAAAGACCTGTAACCAACCCAAATGCCCATCAACGATAGACTGGACAAAGAAAATGTGGTACATGTACACCACAAACACTATGCAGCCATAAAAAACGATGAGTTCGTGTCCTTTGTAGGGACTTGGATGAATCTGGAAACCATAATTCTCAGCAAACTGACACAAGAACAGAAAGCCAAACACCGTATGTTCTCACTCATAGGTGGGTGTTGAACAACAAGAACACATGGACTCAGGGAGAGGAGCATCACACAATGGGGACCGTTGAGGGGGGTAGGGGAGAGACAGTGGGTGGTGGGGAGGGAGGGGAGGGTGGGGAGGGATAACATGGGGAGAAATGCCAGATATAGTGTGCACCTAAAGTAAAATAAATAAATTTTTAAAAATGACGGGAGAACATAAGAGAACCAAATTCATGAACTGGAGATGATAGCACTAGTAGACTGCAGCTTGGCATGGCTAAAATTTCTTGAGACAGGTGTGTGCTTGTTTCTGCCTCTGAAGCACCTCTTCACTCTAGAATCTTTTGACTCCTGTTCAGTTTCTCTCTAAGGGATCTTGAACCAGATAAGAGAAGAGGTGGCTATGGAAGAGAAAGGATGAGCAGTTTTGCACTGCCGCACATCAAATGAAACTCGAACCAATGCTACAGAGTATCCAAAGCTGATTTCATGTACTTTAAAAAATTCTATATGTTTATGGACACATTTCCACATACTCTACCATGTAGTATTTTTGGTAGTGGGTTCCCCTGAGTCATCTACATTTCCTCATTCATATTTTTGGGAATGGAACATGACTGTTAATTATTTCTAAGTATGTGTCGACCATGTCACATCAAGCTGCCAACCTAGATTTCTGGACAGTCACAGTTGAATTGCATTGCAGGTGGTAATACAGTCTACCTCTGTTTTGTTTTTTATCTGAAAATTGATCACTCAAACCTCAAAACTCATTCTCAGCCACCCACATATAGACACGCTGCTAATGGACTGTTTCATTCCTGCAGGTTATTGAAATGGAAAAGGGGGGCTAAAATGAGATGCCTCATTGACAGAATATTTCTGTGATGGGATTTATTAGTTAAGCCACTACAGAGGAATACAAATTTTCTCTAATGGGTTCCATTATGATTCCCTAGGTAAACAAAACACTTTCAAAGCAACTTATGTAATTACACATAGGCTGGAGAGGATATTATTTTTGAGATCTACTACTTAGTGGGCAAAATACAACTCCAATTTATCCTAAATGTAAATTTTACAAAGGCCTTGGGCAGGGAAATTGATGAAATGTCACCTATTTAATAAAGAGAAAGATAACAGACAGAAAGGACTCTGAGATGGGTAAGTGTCCAGTCTATCTCTGCATGTCAAATCGGGGATGGGAAGATAGAAACTTTAGAAAAGGAGGTGACCACATAGACAGACCAATTCAGACTCTGCCAGTGGGATATTCTTTGTGGTTGTTTCTGACCTTCAAGGCCTTGTTCTTCCTCTGCTTCTCAGCCTAAAGCTTTTCGAATGCACTAAAGTTTTGTTGATGTTGTTGGTTTAAGTAAGCAGTCATGAGTTGGGAGCAAGTAACAATGGACTGTCAGGAGTTTGTAAGTCAGGACCTGCCTTACACTTTTTGAATCTAGACAATAAAACCATTACTAATATGACTACTTAATGGCTTCCTTGGTGGTCCATGCCAAATATTTTATCATCTTAGTTTACATTCAGCCCTGTCCCTCCTAAAATGAAGGTTACTGTGTTGCAGTCTAAACATTTCTTTAGCATCCACCACATGTAGGGCATTTTGCTAGGTTTTAACAACTGTGAAGTTGCTGCTTACATTCTAAATTCAGTGAAGCAGCAACTGCTAGAAAAAGTGCCTTTCTGGGGATTGCTTTAGGCTGCATAAATCCTTTACATGACCGAAGGTTTTTTTCTAAACATGAAGCCTGATGGATTCAATACTGGAACCGTGGTTTGCCAGCTAAAGTGAAAGCTAGGGATGGATGGTTTCTATTGCCTTGCCTGTTGACAGCACTTGGCTTTCCTCCAACCAGCTGGAGTCATGGCAGACTGTTCATTACATACACTTAATGGACTGGGAAATTAATAAAATGGAAAAATATCTATTGTTGCTCAATCTCTGAGAGTACTTCATTTTAACTAAGCATAGAGAGGGAATATTTTATTGTTTCATAACATTTTTAATTACTCAAGCAACATATGTTTACTGTATAAAAATCAGAAAAGTACAGATAAGCAAAAAGAAGAAATTAAATGTAATCTTTGATACCTAAAAATAATCATTATGAACAGTTTAATATATTTCTTTTCAGACTTGTTCCTACACATATATATTAATTGTTTAGATTGGATTACATTGTTAATGTCAGATTGGATTACACTGTTACTGTTTTATAACATAATTTTTGGATTTAATTATATATAAAGTGTTCGTCTGTCAATAAATATAACTTGGTAACATTTAAAAATCGCTATGTGGTTAGTTATGGTAATTTATGTACTCCTGCTTATTTAATTAGATACTCTACTGGTAGACATTTGTAGCATTTCCAGTTTTAAATATTATAAGTTACATGTCAGTAAACATTATAGAAACTAATTCGTCTGCACTTTAGTGAATATTTCTTTTATTGAGGATTTTAAAAAATTGTATACATTTAGGGAATAAAAGTGTTGAAGTCTGGGCTTTTAGTGCAACCATCATCCAAATAGTGTACATTGTGCCCATTAAATAATTTTTCATTCTTCATTCTCCTTCCACCCTCTCACTCTTATTGCTTAAGTAAAATATTTCTTAAAACTTAACTGCTTTGTCAAAAGGCATGCACATTTTATGTATTTTGGTATGTACTGTCAAATAGTCCTCTAGGAAATTTAAATCAATTTATACTCACAATAACTTACCATTGTGTAAGAGTCTTATTTAAAAATCCCTGCCTTTTACTAATAACCAGTGATGATGAGCTTTTTTCCATATGTTTGTTGGCTGCATAAATGTCTCCTTTTGAGCACTGAGATACCATCTCACACCAGTTAGAATGGTGAACATTAAAAAGTCAGGAGACAACATATGCTGGAGAGGATGTGGAGAAATAGGAATGCTTTTACACTGTCAGTGGGAGGGTAAATTAGTTCAACCATAGTGGAAGACAGTGTGGCAATTCCTCAAGGATCTAGAAATAGAAATGCCATTTGACCCAGCAGTATCATTACTGGGTATATACCCAAAGGATTATAAATCATTCTATTATAAAGACACATGCACACGTATGTTTATTGCAGCACTGTTCACAATAGTAAAGACTTGGAACCAACCCAAATGCCCCTCAGTGATAGACTGGATAAAGAAAGTGTGGCACATATACTATGCAGCCATGAATAAGCATGAGTTCACATCCTTTGCAGAGACATGGCTGAAGCTGGAAACCATCATTCTCAGCAAACTAACGGAAGAACAGAAAACCAAACATCACATGTTTTCACTCATAAGTGGGAGTTGAACAATGAGAACACGTGGACACAGGGAGGGGAACATCACACACCAGAGGCTGTAGGGGGTTGGGGAGGGATAGAATTAGGAGAAATACCTAATGTAGATGATGGGGTGATGGAGGCAGCCAACCACCATGGCATGTGTATACCTATGTAACAAACCTGCATGTTCTGCACATGTACCCCAGAACTTAAAGTACAAAAAAACCCCCAAAAACAAAACAAAACAAAAAACAAAACCAAGAGTAAGAGACATAGATGTAAACCACAGCAAAGGAAATTCATGTTTAAGAATTTCCTTTACCACTAAAGAACTTAACCATGTAACAAAACTACCTTTACCTGCAACACCATAGAAATAAATTTTTAATATTCACAAAAAAATTCTTACCAATCTGACAGGCTAAAACTAGTATTTCATAATTTAAATTTCCTTTTTTGTGTTACTAGTGAGTTTTAGCAATAATTTTGTGTTTATTGGCCATTTTTGCTTATTCTGTAAATTGTTCATGCCCTCTGTCAATTTTTAAAAATTGATGTATTTCTCTTTTTCTTATTGAAATGGTCATCATTTAGGGGGCTATCAATAACAAGGTAGTGTTCTATGTAATTTTTTTTAGAAGTCGAGATAAATTATAAAGAGGAAACAATGTGAGCAGCCATCCAGGGCTCATAGTTAATGAGCACCAAAGATGCTTATATTAGTACTTAGATTGTCGTAACTATCATTTATAATGCAAAGTTTGCAAGTAGTTCTGCACAGCTTACCATCCCAGAAAATATTTGTGCCTTCTCATCTTTTTATTCAGCATGTGTACTGTATTAAAGTGAAGGAGAACTATAGATCTTTCTCTTCCTTTCCCATACAGGATGAATGGTGGACACTGTCAGTACTTCTCACACCAAGATGCTTTTATCTTTTTGTCATTGTTGCTGTTGGGCAATAGCTCCCAATGCATTTTCACTCCCAACTCCAGCACCTGCTTCTTTGTGGAAGGGCTGCCCTTGTGCTGCCATAACCCACTTTCCCTGATGGGACCTCATGTCCCCCTAGGGGCATCCCTTAATAAACAATGACCATGATTGCACAGCCTCCTTGTCCTGAGATGGACAACTCTTAGTTGTGACCTGCCTTGTCTTTGGAGCTCCTGCGGGCCCAAGCTACAGCCATCCTCCATGAAACTTTGGTTGACAATACATCCTAGCTTGACCTGTTTTCTTCATCACTTTCAATTTCCCTCTCTCACTTTCATAGAAATCCTCACTGTTGGATTTGCTTCTGGGGAATGTGCCCTAAAGCACATACATCAATATGTAGGACTCAGAGTTTTATGTCAGGAAAGTTCCCTTCATATAGTGAAGTCTAATGGCTAATAATATCAACAGTAATTAATAATTCTGAGTTTATACTATGAATCTAGCACTATGCTAAGCACTTTCTCATGTGACATTTCATCTCATCTACATATTATAGAGAGTCTGATTTTTCTCTGATGAGGAAACTAAGCTTAATTTGTTTATGTTCACATAGATTCTCAGTGGCTGAAATGGAATTCAAACCTGAGGCTAGGAGATCCTAGAGCCCAAGTTCTGTAACCACAATGCAAACCTGCCCCAGAAGAGGCTGAATAATTCCTGTGGCAGATTCAGAATCTATTCTAGACATACAACCTTCTTGGGACATCTGGGCATTCCTGGGCACATTCTAAGGTGCATGTGCACTGGCCAGCCAAGGCTGTGTTTGATCATTTTCACATCTACACAAGTTCCCTTTAAATGACTACCCTTGTTTTAAACTCATTACAGTTTTGTAGAATAAAGAAAATATGATGAAACTTTCTGTTGGACAGAAAGGGAGGAATCATATTTGGACAGTATAGAGTCTAGATCATCAGGGCTTTTCATGTGTGTGCGTGTGTGTGTGTGTGTGTGTGTGTGTTTTGTTTTAGTTTGGCAGCCAAAATTTTCCCATAAAGCAGCATGATTGTAAATTATTCTCAATTTTAGTTACATGATATTTTCATTTTGACTTTAGCTTACAGACTCAGACCAAAAACAAAACCAGATGCTGAGATTTAAGAGATTTCAGCGCATTCCAACTATTTTCTTGTTAGCCAACTCAGGCTATTTATACGACAACCCTTCCTTGTAGAATGCCAGGCTTAGGAAATAACAGCAGGATGCCCAGTTGAATTTTAATTTCAGATAAGCAATGAATAATTTTTTTAAATATAAGAATGTATCATGTTATTTTCCTCCATGCAATATTTGGAACATAGTTGTATCAAAAATTATTTATTGTTTATATGAAATTCAAATGTAACTGGATATCCTGTATTTTACCTGGCAACCCAACTTACTTGGACCTCCTACCTCAAGCCCAATAGCAAGACTCAGTGATACAGTCTGCGGTTAGGTCCTCACCACTATGCTCATGTGCTCAAAGTGTCTCTGCTCAAGTCAGGTGGCTTGGTCACTGCATAGAGCCTTTTACTGGGTCCTGCAGCTTCCAAGTTTGCTGTACACAAAGCAGTCTTACTCAGCTGCCTCAATGATCATTCTAAAACATATATCAAATTATGCCACTCCTCTCCTTAGAGCTCTTTAGTAGATTTCTATCAAAATTTAAAGAGGTATCCATGTGGTTTATAAACCCTCACCTGACCTGGCACTGCTTTGCCTTACTGATTTCTCTGTCCCTTTCCCCATGACTCTCACTCCAACTACAGTAACTTCTCATTATTCTCGGAGCACAACAAACTTGCCACTACCCATTTGCATCTGCTGTTCCTCCCCCTGGAAGGCTCTTTCTCCAAAGTTTGTATGGCGTGCTTCCTCAATTTCTGTGGTCACTGCTCAAACATCTCATCAGAGGTTCCTTCCTTGACAAGTCAGTCTAAGATAGCTGCCATCACTCCTCATTGGTTAGTTTCTATCATCTTATTTTCTTTATAACATCTTTTACTACTCAAATTCTCTTGTTTATTTATGTGCTTTAGTAAATGTATCACCTCCTTCCCAAAGCAAGCAAACTTTATGAGGTTTCTGGCTGTACTTGCCTTACCCATCAACATATGCACAGCACGTAAAGCAGGGCCTGGCAGAAGGTAGGATCACTGTAGATGTTTAAGTGAATTAACCCTGGTAAGTAAAGATAATCATTCTTGAAGGCAGGTTTCTTAAGTTGGGCCCTTCAAATGCAGAGCCTGAGATGAGGATTTTCATGCATATAATTTTTTAAAGAAAATTCTTCCAAGATAAACAAGTAAAGGAGGGAGAGAAAGAAACCAAGTAAGGGGGAAATGCCAGGTTGAGACTCAGCCCAAGCCTGATCCACTTAGGAGATTGGGAGCAGTCTCTCCCTCCTGCAAGGAGCTGGGCTCTCATCCTCCTGCAACAAGTCAGCCATGTGCTAGGGTTTACCCCAGGAGCATGCTTGCTCCCAGGATTTTAGGCTCTCAGTAGCTGGGTGAAGTAGTTCTAGGAACCAGCAGGTAGTTCTCTGACGAGGTTTCCAGAAGCTATGAGCTACTAGGAGCAAACATTACAGAAGCTGAGGAATGGCTCCACTCAATCAGTAAGGGCATCTGAGGAGATTTGGGTGGCTCCAAAAGCATCCTCTATAGCAGGACTAGGATGAGATTCCAGAGGCCTGACCATAGCACACTGGCAGGGGAGGTTGGCTGCCATCAGTGCAAAAATGTTCCTGATTGGTAGCAGGCTGTGGGATAGTTAGGACTCCTGGCAGGTCACGAAGTGAGGATGAGAGACTCCAATCGTACCAAAGATTAAGGAGAAACCAAAAGACATCTAGTTTGGTTGTGAGACAGAATAAGTTGCTTTCTGTACGTGCTTCTTGGGAGGAAAAAAAGAAGTGACTTCTATTCTCCCAGAGCCTTGATCTTCAAACAGGCAGTTGACAACATAGCGTGAGGAGCAATAGTTTCAGCAGAGCTTCTGGGAGCAAGTCTTTTTTTTTTTTTTTTTTTTTTTTTAAACAGAATCTCACTCTGTTGCCAAGGCTGGAGTACAATGGTGTGATCTTGGCTCACTGCAACCTCCATCTCCTGGGTTCAAGCCAATTCTCTGCCTCAGCTTCTAAGCAGCTGGGATTACAGGCACCTGCCACCACACCTGGCTATTTTTTTTTTTGTATTTTTAGTGGAGACAGGGTTTGATCATCTTGGCCAGGCTGGTCTTGAACTCCTGACCTCATGATCCACCTGCCTTGGCTTCCCAACGTGCTGGGATTATAGGCATAAGCCATCACGCCTGGCCCTAGGAGCAAGTCTTTAAGCGAGAAGGAGTAGAAAGCAATGCTCTCAAAAGTCTGGAAGTGCTGGTTGAGGAAATTCAGAATATTTATTATTTTATAGTGTAACAGCCACAGGTCAAAACCCAGTAGCAATATCTACATGCTCCAAGGCAATTGTACAACAGCTCTAATGTGGGTTTAATCTTAAAAACTTCAGTGGAGTGTGTATATCACCTATCAGAATGTAATAGCCAGACACAATGAAGCCACACTGAGGAAGCTTGCAAGTATTCATTTAAAACATAGTGCTATGTTTTGTGATCACTGCTTTATAATTGCTATAATCCATCAATTTAATATTGTCATAAAAAATTCTAAATCATGATTAAATCACAATTGATAAGATGTGAATAGTGTCCTGAGCTGTGCACTGAGTCCCACTAATTTATTAGTCCATTTATTTGAAATAGATTAAAATTAAAGATCCTTCTGAATGCTAGTTAAATGGCTTTGGGCAGAATTCTGTTCAGTGCTCAAATGAGAAAATACTTTCCAGGCTGAAATTGAGTCTGAGGGGTTTTATTTTGAAATGTTTATTTTCTCCATCCCCAGGACATGCTCAGTAATGCTTGCATTGTGTAGACTGTGCATCACACACCCCCAGCTGTACCCAAGTAACTCTGATGCAGGCTACTCCAATTCTCAATAACAAGAATTTCTAATGCAGAAAGTCCTCTGAAAGAACATTTTCAGAATTAAATAGACTAATTTATTATATTTAAAAAATCCACTCAGTCAAAAAGGAACCAAAGTATAGGCCACTCTCTTTGGAAATCAATTTCCTAAATTGTCTTCCTAATCAGAAACTTTGGTTCTTTATTTTTATCAGTTGTTACTATTTCATAAGCCTAGATATTCAAAAAAATAACTATTGGTTTATGACAAAGTGTTTCATGTTATTTCATACTATTATAATATATATATATATATATATATATTTTCCTGTAGTTTGATCTATTCATCCGGCATATTTAGAAGGATGTCATATCATAAAGGTGTATGTTTAAAAATGGGAGTTACATTTTAAAATCAATAAAATTTGCTGGTAAGTACGTGAAGAGAACTTTAATCTTACTAGTAATTACAAAATAAAACAATAATGAGTTGCCTTAAAGAGTCTGACAATGCTAGGGTGGTCAAGGATGCAAAGAGATAGGGCTTATCAATCTCTTATTCTCCTCTGGACACGTAACAGAATGCAAATTTTATAAGGTCAGGGCCTCATCTGTTCAAGTGGGACCATGAATTTGTACAAGCAATTTTGCAATAGGTAGTAAAATTAAGGGCCAGAGAAGCCTACAAGCTAGCCGCTCCACTTTTGGGTATATATCATTAAGAAATTCTTCCACATATGCACTGAGAGAACAGGATGAGGAATCATTCATTGGAAATTTGTTTGTTTCAGGAAAAAGCTGATAATGACCCAAATGTTCTTCAGCAGAGGACAGAAGAAGTTAGCTGTGGCATATTCATAATACAGTAAAAGAGAAAAAATAGATGTATTTGATTAATGTAAGCAGTAGATCTCAAAAATAATATTAGCTTTAAAAAACAAATGCTAAGTATCATGTATATTATATGCTTTGTGTAAAACATTGTTAATTAACACATAATACATAGTTAAACTATAAAATGACCTGATGCATATGAAATTTATGATAGGGCTTGACTTCAGGGTGAAAGAGTGTACTTTCATAAACCTAGGTGGTATAGCTTACTACACAGCTAGGCTATACAATACAGCTGGTTATTTCTATGCTGCAACCCTGTGCAACATCTTACTGTTCTTAATACTGTAGCCAATTGTGATACAATGGTAAGTATTTACATATTAAACACAATTAAATATAGAAGAAGTATGGTAAAAATATGGCATTATGTCTTATGGAACCACCATTATGTATGCCATCTGTTGTTGACTAAAATGTTATGTGACACATGATTGTACTTAACAACTTAAAATGATCCAGTTTGGTTTAGTGGCAATTTAATGTCAATAGTATATAAAATCTCTGCTCCAGTAAAGCTCTATACCCTTACCTTTTTTATGCGATGATCTTATATGAATTATATTATTATACATTATAAGCCCATTAAAACATCTGTATGATTTTTTTAAATGTGGTTGTTTTCAGTCAAATAGAACAAAATTACATTTATAGTCTTTTATATTTACTACATAGTTACCAGTGCTCTTTAGTTCTTCATGTGAATTTGAGTCATTATCTAGTGTCCTTACATTTTAGCCAGAAGGTTTCCTGTGGTATTTCTTTTTTTTTTTTTAATTTTTTTTTTGTTATTATTATTTTTTTTTTATTGCATTTTAGGTTTTGGGGTACATGTGAAGAACATACAATATTGTTGCATAGGTACACACGTGGCAGTATGATTTGTTGCCTTCCTCCCCTGTGGTATTTATTGTAGGGTGAATTTGTTATTGATGAATTCCCTGTTGAACCTTAATTTCTTGTGAACTTTTTGAAAAAAATATTATGGGCTATAGAATTCTCAGTTAGCTTCACTGCTCCCCCCCCCCCCACAAATATGTGCGTGCATGTGCGCGCGCACACACACAAACACACACACAAAATATATCATCGCACTGCCTTCTGGTCTCCATGGTTTCTGAGGGGAATTTAGCTGCTAATTTTATTGAGGATCCTTTGTATGTATTGAGTCAATTCTCTCTCGTTGTCTTCAAAATTCTTTGTTTTGCCTTTTGACAAATAGGCTATGATATACTTAGGTATGGATCTCTTTGAGTTTATCCTACTTGGAGTTTGTTGAACTTCTTGGCTAAGGAGATCAATGTTTCTGGACATTGGTTCATCAAGTTTATTTTTTTTTAATTTCCCTTTTTCTTTTACTTCTTCTTTTGTGACTCCCACCATGTATACGTTGTTACATTTGATGGTGTCCCAGAGTATCTGGGGCTCTGTCCATTTTCCTTTGGTATTTTTTCTGTTTATGAGAATGGATAGTCTCAATTGACCTATCTTTGAGTTTGTTGATTATTTCTTCAGCGTGTTCAAAGATACAGTTGAGTCACTCTAGTAAAATTTTTGTTTTTTTACTTTTCAACTACAGAATTATTTAGTTATCTTTATAGTATCTTTCTTTATCAATATTTTCTATTTCATATGACATTACTCTCATACTTTCCTTTAGTTATGTAGACATTGTTTTCTTTAGTACTTTGAATATACTTATAATTGCTTATTTAAAGACTGTCTAGGAAGTTCAATGTCAGGGCTTCCTCCAGGACAGGTTCTATTGACTCAATTTTTTCCTACATATGGGCCATCCTTTGCCAATTTTTCATGTCTTACATTTTTTGTTAAAACTCTACATTTTAAATAACAATATATGGCTATTTTGAAAATCAGATTTTTTTTCCTTCCTTAAGTTTGTTGTTGTTGATATTTGTTGTTGTTCCCTTTGGTTTGTTTTAGTGGCTTTCCTGTACTAATTTTGTAAAATCTGTAATCACCCTGTATAGCCACTGAAGTCTCTGCTTTGCTAGCTTATTGCTAAGGATTTGGCAGAGATTTCTTTATGAAACTTGAACTAATGAGTCTCCCAGCCTTTGCTGGTAAGTTCTGTATTTGTTATGAGGAACAAATACAGTTTACAAATGCTCTAACAGTTTACAATTCTGCCTTAGCCTCTACTTCCTGCTTGCACAGAGCTTCAAGGTTACCTAGAGGTGAACTATTGGGCCTTCTCTGTTGTTTCCTGGGCATTTGCACAACCCAGCATATGTTCGTAGTCTTTTAAGTCCCCAGGAACATACTTCATCTTTTCAAAATTCACGATGAACATCTTATTTTCAGATTTTGTTTGAAGTTCTTTGGATAGCATTTCTTTGATCCAAATGATATTGCTGACTGAGATAGCTGTGGTGCTAAATAATTTCTACTGATTGTTTATACAAACACCTTGGGGACAGGACTTTTCTTATTGAGCAAGTCCTGAGTCAGTTCAAATAAAGACAAACACTATGAATAGAGAACTTTTTAATGAGCTGCCAGATAGGTCAAATAGTGACAATCTTTGTAAATGGGGCTTTTCAGAGAGCTCCAAAACCATTTTTCTCCCTCCAGTGGCTGCTACTGTGCTGATTTTTCAGCATCTGTGGTTGTGAGACTGCTGATTTTCAAGTTTACCATAGATCTCAGGAGAAGGAGATAGGAATAGTGCAAGTTAAAATTCCACAAAACTTGCTGAGATCCTCACTGAGATTCATCCTTTTTTCTTGAATGATTGCTTGCATTGTTTCAAGTTTTTGGTTAATTTCCAGAATTTTTAAAAAGTTATTTTACTGACTTTTCCCCCAGTATTTTTGTTGATTGGAGAAATAGATTTTCAGAGTTTCTTTGCCATTTCATAAATGCTTCTTTACATGTATTAATTTTGCAATAATAAAGCTCTTAATTTTTTAAATGTGTGTACAGGATAACTAGGAGTTATTTATAATAGTGATCTACTAAAAATAACCTAAATTTTCAAAAATCATTTAAAAAATGATATAGTGAGTGTATGTGCATAGTGTGCATGCATGTTAAATAATAATAATAACTTCACATACTTCTAGAAATGTGGAAGATAAACATATCCCAAATATTAATATTGGCTATTTAGAGAAGGATAGGAATATGGGTGACTTAGTTTTTAAAAAACAAATTAAAAAATCTTAAAAATGCATGTCCATGTGTTATGTTACTTATGATAGGGCTTAACTTCATAAATCATAACTTGAGTGTGCAAGAATCTTTTTATTTCAAATAACATATTGTATTTAAAATAAAATTTACTTCCTGATTAAAAGAATATATTCTTTCATACCACAGTTTTTAAATTATTATTAATTTACTTTAAGTTCTGGTGTACATGTGCAGAAAGTGCAGATCTGTTATATAGGCATACACGTGCCATGGTGGTTTGCTGTACCCATCAATCTGTTATCTACATTACATACCACAGTTCATGTAAGATAAATGTGATACAGACTTTCCAGATACCGATAATTTATAAAAGGTCACAGATTCCTGTTTGATAGGAAACTTTCTCTCTACATCTTTACTTTGAAAATTTGGGTCAAAATGAGGAAAAAAATTAAAAGATGCTGCCTCCTGGCTATTGGGTAGAACATGTCACTTTCTTAGTTTTATTTAGATGGGTTCTAGAGACACTAATACCAGTTCTCAGAACTACTTTTGCTTTTAGAATCTTCACAGATCCCTGGGAATGTATAATTTCCCCACTGCTTAGCAACCATTCCATTATTTTCAGGAACTTGTTAAACGAATGAATGCATTTTGATGACAAGACAGCGTTATTCACGCCACACTCTGGGCCACCATGTAATAATAAGAGATAACAAAATGAAATATTGCAAAGATCATGTCCCCAGTCACTTCTTTCCATAAGAACCCTCAGAGGAGCTGGATTGGAAAAGAAACTTTTTTGCAAACAGATTTTAAAAGCTAATAGAAAAAGCATACTGATTCTGAAATAATTATATTGTGTACACTCACATTCACATTGCCTTTTTATCAATTGTTGGATGAGCTTACATGAATAAAATGCTCACGGTAGTGTTCTGTGGACATCAGTCTTTGACAGTTTCAAAACCCCTAACATGGTTGATTTCCTCTACACTGTTACACTTGTGTGTTATGAACTCAGACCTGCATTGCAAAGTGACTGATGTGTGATCATGGTTCTCAATTAAATAAGTGCAAACATTTGGCCAGAAAAGATTGCAGAATAGAGTAACATCCCACAGAACCAGTTTCTTTGTAAGAAGAAAATGCTGTGTGCTAGTATCCCTTGAAATGAATATAATAATTCTGAACAATTATGGCTTAATATATTTATATTTTGGTTTTGACCCTCAGAAAGCTCGGGAAAATTTTGATGCCTAAATTCCAGTAACACATCTGCTTTCAGGCCCTAACCAATCTTATTTCCTCCTAACCATGTATGAAGAAACATATTCATACAAACACACATAAGCACACATGAAGTGACACTGATAACACCTGAAAAACAAAAAATGTAAACTGATAGATTATGTCATTTAAATATATATGATTGAAGTCCCTCTCGGTCTCAGGAAGCCTTAATTCTTGTCCAAGGTAGAACTAACACTGGAAATTAGTATTGTCTACTTCCAGTTCATGCTCTTCCAACTCACTGCCTCACTCACCCTTCCTGTCAGAAACTTTTAGTTCAGGATTAAAACTAATTTTAATAAGTAAAACATCTATTGTAAAAAATTTTTTTTTAAAGTTTTTATTTACATAGGTTATTGGGGAACAGATGGTGTTCATTTATATGAGTAAGTTCTTTAGTGGTGATTTGTAAGATTTTGGTGCATCCATCACCTGAGCAGTATACACTGCACATATTTTGTAGTCGTTTATCCCTCACACCCTTTATACCCTTTCCCCCTGAGTCCCTAAAGTCCATTGTGTCATTCTTGTGTCTTTGCATTCTCACAGCTTAACTCCCTCTTACAAGTGGGAGCATAGAGTGTTTGGTTTTCCATTCCTGAGTTACTTCACTTAAAATAATAGTCTCCACTCTCATCCAGATCACTATGAATGCCATCAATCATTCATTTTTATGGGCAAGTAGTATTCCATCATATATATATATAAATATATATATTCCATCATATATATATAAATATATATATATTCCATCATATATATATAAATATATATTTCTATTCCATCATATATATACATATTTATATATGATGGAATACTACTTGTCCATAAAAATGAATATATGTGTGTGTGTGTATGTGTGTGTGTGTGTGCATGTGTGTGTTCTGGAAGTAGATGCTATTGATTTCCTGTGTTGGTTCTACCTTGGACAAGACTTAAGCCTTTCCTGAGACCAAGAGAGGGACTATAAAGCCCTGCTCCTGCTCCATGACCTTAATCTTTATAAATTTAAGTTTTCAAAAATTTCACTATTCAATCATACACACACACACACACACACACACACACCCCACACACACATCATGGTTTTTTTTATACACCCATTGATTGGAGTTTGGGTTGGTTCCACATTTTTGCAATTGCGAATTGTGCTGCTTTAAACAGAGTGTGCAAGTATCTTTTTTTCTTATAATGGCTTCTTTTCCTCTGGGTGGATCCCACCCAGTAGTGGGATTGCTGGATCAAATCTAGTTCTATTTTTAGTTCTTTAAGGAAGAAATCTCTACACTGTTTTTCATACTGGTTGTGCTAGTTGACATTCCCACCAGCAGTGTAGAATTGTTCTCTGTCCACTGCATCCACACCAACATCTGTTATTTTTTGATTATGGCCATTCTTGCAGGAGTAAGGGGGTATTGCCTTGTGGTTTGGATTTGCATCTCCCTAATCATTAGTGATGTTGAGCATTTTTTCATACATTTTTGATGATGTTGGCCATTTGTATATCTTTTTTTTTTTCAGAGAGTCTCACTCTGTCACCCAGGCTGGAGGACAGTAGCATGATCTCAGCTCACTGCATCCTCCGTTTCCCAGATTCAAGTGATTCTCCTGCCTTAGCCTCCCAAGTAGCTGGGATTATAGGTGCCTGCCACCATGTCTGGCTATTTTTTGTATTTTTTAGTAGAGACAGGTTTTACCATGTTGGCCAGGCTGGTCTTGAACTCCTGACCTCAAGTGATTCATCCACTTTGGCCTCCCAAAGTGCTGGGATTACAGGTGTGGGCCATCATGCCCAGTCTGTCTTCTTTTGAGAATTGTCTGTTCATGTCCTTAGCCCACTTTTTAATGAGATTTTTTTTCTTCTTCTTTTTAATTTGTTTATGTTTGTGGATTGTTTGGGTTCTTTCCTAATTTGTTTGAGTTTGTTGTAGATTCTGGGTATTAGTCCTTTGCCAGACAGAAAGATTGTATAGATTTTCTTCCACTCTGTGGGTTGCCAGTTTACTCTGCTGACTGTTCCTTTTGCCATGCAAAAGCTCTTTAATTAGATCCCAGCTATTCATCTTTGTTTTTGTGGCATTTGCTTTTGAGTTCTTGGTCATGAAATCCTTGCCTAAGTCAATGTCTAGAAGGTTTTTCCAATGTTATCTTCTAGAATTTTTATAATTTCAGGTCTTAGATTTAAGTCCTTAATCCATCTTGAGTTGATTTTTGTATGAGGTGAGAGATGAGGATCCACTTTCATTTTCCTACATGTGGCTAGACAATTATTCCAGCACCACTGGAACATAAAGTCCTTCCCCAACTTTATGTTTTTGTTTGCTTTGTCCAAGCTCAGTTTGCTATACGTACTTGGGTTTATTTCTGGGTTCTCTATTCTGTTCCATTGGTCTATGTGCTTTTTTTTTTTTTTTTAAACAGTACAGTACTACACTGTTTGGTGACTAGCCTTATACTATAGTTTGAAATTAGGTAGTGCGATGCCTCCAGATTTGTTCTTTTTGCTTAGTCTTGCTTTGGCTATGTGGATTTTTTTTTTTTTGGTTCCATATGGATTTTAGGATTTTTTTTTTCTTCTAATTCTGTGAAGCATGAAGGTGGTATTTTGATGGGAATTTTGTAGAATTTGTAAATTGCTTTTGGTGGTATAGTCATTTTCATAATATTGATTCTACCCATTCATGAGCATGGGATGAATTTCCGTTTGTGTGTGTCATCTATGACTTATTTCAGC
Source organism: Cheracebus regulus (assembly GCA_963574635.1). Taxonomy (NCBI): domain Eukaryota; kingdom Metazoa; phylum Chordata; class Mammalia; order Primates; family Pitheciidae; genus Cheracebus; species Cheracebus regulus. Next base: position 72,613 of record CAUYQU010043016.1, on the reverse strand, counting down.
AGTGTTCTGTAGTTTTCCTTATAGAGGTCTTTTGACTCCTTGATTAGGTATTTTCCTAAGTATTTTTTTTTTTTTTTTTTTTTTTTGCCACTGTTGTAAAAGGGATTGGGTTCTTGATTTGATTCTCAGCTTGATTGCTGTTGGGGTATGGAAGAGCTACCGATTTGTGTACATTAATTTTGTATCCAGAAACTTTGCTAAATTCATCTATCAGTTCTAGGAGCTATTTGGATGAGTTTTAAGGTTTTCTAGGTAAACAAATGTATCATCAGCAAACAGTGACAGTTTGACTTTCTTTCTATCGATTTGGATGCCCTTTTTTTTTTTTTATTTTGTCTGATTGCTTGGCTAGGACTTCCAATAGTATGTTGAAGAAAAGTGGTGAGAGCTGCAATCTAGTCCTGTCTCCCATCTGCCATGATCTGCCTCCCCTTGTAAAACATCTAAATAATACAGAAACACACAGAATAAAAATTGACGTCTCTCTTTGATTCCCCATATGTGAAAATTTTTGATGTATGTGTATAGCCCTGCATCTGGCCCTTATGAAAATAACAGAAACAAGCTTTAATTAGGTGGCTCAATTCTATTAAACAATGAAAGCCCACAGCATGTGTCTGCAATCATGCAGACATTTGGGAAGTGAGGCAGGATGAGGGTGTATGGCTATATGTGCTGTAGCACTTGTCTTCAATGGGATTATATAGGTTATTTTGGGAGATAAAGTATAAATGGGATCACAAATAATGAGAATAAATAATGTCAAAATGTATAATTTGAGAAGGTATTATATAATTTGGTGAAGAATAAGTCTATCAATGAATGCTTCATGAAGAAAGTAGAATTTTAGGTGGGCCTTGAAAGCTAACTAAAATTCAGAGAAATAAAGGAAAGAAAGAAAAATCCAGAGATTAACCTCCTCGTGCCTTATTTAGTTTACTCCTTGATAAAATAAACAATAAAAACAGAACCAACTTCACAGAGTTATTGTGAAGATTAAGTAAAATGCTATATCTAAGTAACTTAGAACAGTGCGTGAAACACAGTAAGATCCAGTCAATGTTTATTACCTGGACTTCTATTATACAGCAAGAGCAAAGTTATTTATTCATAAATCTGTGTCGATATATGAGCTACAGACATCTGCCACATAAAACTGCAAGAGTTTCATTCATTCCTCTCCTCCAGCAATGAGAACAATGGGACCCAGTTTAGTTTAATCAGGCATGTCCTTCAGAGACTATTTTTCAATGGTGATACTTTCTTAAACAATCTGTGATGAAGCACTTGTTTAAAAAAATTTTTGGTCCATTGTGGACTAACATTCTTGTTAAATGTAACAAAAATAAGTAGTAGAAAAATAAAGTAAAAAAGACATTTTACAACCCCAATTATTTTATTGTTAAACAGGCACAAAATTTTTTCTGTCAAATTGCTGTATAGATTTCTGAATACCCTCCTTCATTTCTGAACTTATCTTGCTTTAGATGGTTACAAACACTCAGCGGACTGCCTTTGGCATAGCAACATTCCAGGTCACTGGACCTGTACTTCCAGAGTTGCCTTCATCAGATGGAGAGCCACATTCCAACCCCATGGCGTTGTTTGAATATATTTGCCATCTGGTCCACAAATGAGCAGTAGTACCCTCTTGCCTCCGCCTCTCCCTCTGACTCTTTCCTTGGACTTTATTTCTGCTAGCTGCAGGTCAGTGCATTTGAATATAAAGCTGGCTGCTGACAGATGAAGAAAGTACAAATCACAGTCAAGATAACCTGCTACTTTGAAGAAGACAAGACAGGGTTTCTTACTACCACTTACTTCTCCTTGTCATTGAACTTGGACATGTCCTGAACGTCTCAACATGTCCTGAATTCTCTTAGCTTAGAAAGCCATGACTTTCAGAATTCAGAGTTTAGAGACATTGCAACTGATTATCAGAACCTGATGCTGCTTATGTAGACCTTTAACATCCACAGGAGTTGGGTGTCAGCCTCCTCCCTGCTCTGGCCTGAGATGCTGAGTTGACCACCTGTTGGGATTGGACCCAGTCCTTCCTCCTGCCCCATTCCCATTCCCAGCTCTATTCACATAACTTGCCTTACATCATGGCTGCCTGTGTTTCTAGCTCTGACAAGCTTTTATTTAGATGTGTTAATTAAAACAATAAACCTTGCTCTTCTCATTTTCCAATTGCAAAAGTGTTCTTGAATCAAGGGTGACTCAAGGAGTTCATGATTAGTTCTAATGAGCAGACCACAAAAATCAATCCGTTCCTTTGTAGAGAAACAACACTCGAGTGCAGTCCCCTATAATGTGAACAAGGAAATATTTCTTTAACAAGAAAAATGTTAATGATAAAAAAGAGTGGGAGTGGTGGAGCTTCTGATCAGCAAGGAGGGTGGAAGTGACTTCAAAGGTGGCAGATTCTGCTAATTAAAATCTGCCCTAAAATGAACTACCTACAAAGACATTTTAGCCTGAAATTTAAAACAAAAACCCAATATTGTCTTGATGTCTTTTTTTTTGCCTTTTCCTTTTCTAAACTTATTTTAAAGATATTTCTATTGTGAAATAAGACACAAATACAGACAGTGCATAAAATATATATGTTTGGTTTAAATTATTATAAAGCAAGCTGCATGTAACTACCTTTTCAGGCCAAGAAATAGAATGTTGCCAGAATCCCAGAAGCCACCCAGCCTGATCCCATATGACCACTTCCCCGTATTCTCCACCTTCCTTACTTCTATGGTAACCACTTCTTTGCTTTACTTTATAATTGTATCCTTTAAGAACAAATCTCCAAACATTATCGTTGAGTTCTGTCTGTGAGGTTTAAATAAACTGAATCTTACAACATGTATTCTTGTGTCTGGCTTCTTTAACACAACATTCATCCATATTGTTGTAAGGAACTGGCTTCATTTTTTTGTTCTTGCTGTGTGGTATTTCATTGCATTAATACACCCAAATTATGTACCTGCTCTCGTTGATAGACTTTTGGACTGTTTTTAGTTTAGTGCTATTATAAATACTGCTACTATGAACATGCTTGTACATTTTCTCTGATGCACATGTGCGTACATTTATTTTGGGCATATACCCAGGAGTAGAATTGCTGGATCATATAATACGCCAATATTTAACTTTAGTATATAATGCCAGTGGTTTTCCACAGTGGTTGTCCTAATTTGCACTCTTGCCAACAGTATATGACAATTTTCCACTTAACTTTTAAGGGAGGAAAGAAGGCTTTTCATCATGTTAAAATGCATTTAACTACATGAAATCCATGCATTTAGAGTTTCATGGACTAAGCTCCTATCGGTGTGGTCTGAGTGTTGTGCTCAGTAAGTGCTCCTGCTCTGGACTCTAACAGACCTGGATTCAAGTCCTGGCCCTGCCACTTATTCACTATATGACATTAAACAAGGAAGCAAACATTTTAAATTCTGTTTTCTTATTTGTAAAACAAGGGTAACCATAATACAAAATCCACACAATTGTTGTGTTAATTTAGTAACACATTTAAAATGCCTAGTACATTGTCTGGCAAGTTGGAAACCTAAACAAAATAGTTGCTATTACATTATTATTATTATTACTATTACTATTTGCATGATTATTATTATTACTATTTTCCTTTCTTACCACAGCAGTGAGAAAGATTGGGAAACAAAATTTAACCTTGACCGTCTGTACATGCATATTTTTCAGTAACCTCCAACCTCAGGAAATAGCCTTAGAAAATCAAGAAAACATTTGCAGACCAGAACTCAGTTTTGTCTAAGTGGCATCGGCCAGATGAGCACCACTTGTCAAGAGCGTTTTCCTAGTCACTCTGACAGTTCTATATCTCCTGGCACCTCAGAGAAAAAATAATTGGAACCCTGAGTTCCCCAGCACCACCTGTCCAGGGAGCCCAAGTGCTCCACTCTCTCATTTCAGGAGCAGCCACCTGGCATGCCCCTGACTCCTGAGACTGCAGCTGCAGAAGCAGCATGGAAGCCACATCCATTTGGGCCTCTGCTCACCATCACTCTGGGATGCAGCTGCCAGGAGCTGTTCCCAGAGGACTGTGGTGGCTAGGAGCCAGCGACACTGAGAAATGAGTCACAGAATCCAGGATACAAGGTAGAAATTACTGTAAAATACCCTAAGGTGAGTGAGCGGGAAGGCCGCCAATGCAATTCTGTGCTGAGCTTGACTGATCTCTCAGCATCTACTCTCTAGCACCTGTTCCTTTTGTCCACTCTTCCAAGAAGGTGCCCAACAGGCGTTAGGAAGATTGCCTGTTCTAGAAACAGGGCTCTGACAATCCTCTAAATGAAAGGCCCATTTAGATTCCAAGGTGAAGGCCATGGGCTAAAACTCCTAGAGGATAGTAAGGTATGACACCTAAGGGGCAGGGGCAGAAGTGAGGCCAGTTGTTTGTCTGTAAGGAGATGTCCAGGCCTGCTTTTGATAGGGGAAAGAGGCTCAGAGTGGATTATGGGGTCTGACTTTCAGGATTGATTTGGTGAGACCACTTATTCAATGATGTCATTATCCTTTCAAGGTCAAGCTTTCTCACTCATGACTTTTTTCTTTTAGAACAGTGATGTATTAGAAAAGATTTAAAAGTCTACTGGATAGGGACCTGGAGTCTGGGTTAATCACACACATGCACACATTTGTTATTCTAAACAGGCTAAATTGAATCTTGTACCACAGAAAACCTGTTCTAATAAAGCTTGGAATCATTCTAGAATAGTCATTATTTCCATGCTGTACATCACATTTTCCCCACTCTAGTCAATTTCTGTTTAAAATGATTCCTACCTATGTTTCCCCTTCTTACTTTGTCTTATTACCATTATTCCTTTGTTATTGCAAATATTTCTCATTCCATTCAACTCTTCGTAGACATGTCAACTTAGTATTATTAAAATAATGTTTTCATCATATCATTTCCTGCTCAGAAAGGTTCCCCGTTACCTCACAGGTAATACCAAAATTCCTCAGCCTGGAGCTCAAGGTCCTTCACTATCCACTATTTTTAAAGTCTCATTTCCCACTATTTTTTCAGTGAATCCTGTCAGGACTCCTTGTCCCTGTAACACGCTGCACCTTCTGCTCTTCCATGGCTCACCCTCTCACACCACTGGCTTTCTTCCCTTCTTCTTCCATTATACCTAGTATTGTCAACGTGTGGTGTGTGTATCTCTGGTGTAACAATGTATCTGGGTAGTAGACCAAATTATTTATTTATTTATTTTGAGACAGGGTCTCACTCTGTCATCCAGGCTGGAGTGCAGTGGCGCGATCTTGCCTTACTACTACCTTTGCTTCCTGGGTTCAAGCCATTCTTGTGCCTCAGTCTTCTGAGTAGCTGGGACCAAAGATGCACACCACCATGCCTGACTGATTTTTTGTATTTTTAGTATAGATGGGGTTTTGCCATGCTGGCCAGGCTGACCTCGCACCCCCGACCTCAAGTGATCTGCCCACATTGGCTTTTCGAAGTGCTGGGATTACAGGCATGAGCCATGGCACTCGGCTGACCAAATTTTTTAAAGGAAACTTTAATAAATAGAATCTTAGTCAATATGTATTAGGAAATTTAAGAAGTCACATCACACTTCATAGATAGAATCACAGAATGATATAACTTCATAGATATTATTGCTGAGAATGGATTAGAGTAGAAAAAGCTGCATTATCTCACTTTTACAAAGTATAAAATTATAGTCTTCCACATGATCAGGATGTAAATGAAGTGGCCCCATATCCTGACCAGATAGATTGGCTCCAGAATGGGCATTTGGTTTGATTCAGTCCAATGAGAAAGGGTCTACTAGAGAATTTGAGAAAGTAGTTTTATCACCCTTCCATCCCTTCCCTCCCTCCCTCCCTCCCTTCTTTCTTTCTCTTTCTTCTTTCATTCCTTCTCTTTCTTTCTCTCTCCCTCCCTCCCTTCCATCCTTCCTTCCTTCCTTTTTCTTTCTTTCTTTCCTTCCTTCCTTTTTCTTTCTTTCTTTCCTTCCTTCCTTTTTCTTTCTTTCTTTCTCTTTTTCTTTTTTTCTTTTTTTTTTTGAGACAGTGTCTTGTTCTGTTGCCCAGACTGGAGTGCTGTGGCATGATCTCAGCTCACGCAACCTCTGCCTCCTGGGTTCAAGCAATTCTCCTGCCTCAGCCTCCTGAGTAGCTAGGATTACAGGCACATGCCACCACGCCCAGCTAATTCTTGTATTTTTAGTAGAGAAGGGATTTCACTATGTTTGTCAGGCTGGTTTTATCACTCTTAAGAGCCAGCCATTAGAAAGGATACCCTCCCCTCTCTTTTTCTGGAGGTAGAAGCTGCAGATATGAAGACTGAAACTACTGTAGTTACTTTGGTACCATAAAAGAAGGCAGTCTGAGGACCAAGTCAGCCCACAGGACAAGTTGTGACATGTTCAGAGAGCTCATATTAAACCAGATTAAACCAATTCTAATTGGACGTGCAGTTCCATGAGCCAGTGAATTTTCTTACTGATGAAGCTAGTTCAAGTTAGTTTCTCTACCACTTCAGTCTAAAGCATCATGGCCACTTCATTGCTATGAGTTACTAACATACATCCATTCTTTCCACATTTTCTTTTACCTGATGTCCATAGTGGAAAAATGGTAGTAGTTGTAACACGGTGGTGGCAATGGCTAATATTGCTTGTGATCAGAGGTGAAGCACTCTGGGGTCTTTGGCTTCATCCACTCTACAGAAAGCTGGGGGTCAGTATCTCAGAACTTCTAATCCATTTGTGGTGAGTGTAAGAGCCCAGTGACTGGGATGCTCTGCTTTAGATAATCCATGTCTATGGTTCTTTCTTTTCAGAAATGTGTAAAAATGTCACTTATGGAAGCAGTAACTCATATAGTAGAACTGAGCTTTTGCTCTCTGTCTTTCTCTTACATTGGGCCCATTCAAGGGCAGTGGTTAAAAATAAGATTTTTACAATGTAAAAGTGAACTGTGTTGGAAATGTGAGCACTAGTAGTAAATGGCATTCTAATGGTTGCACTAGAGCTTAAATCTACCGATCACTACACTCTGGCAAACATTATGAAAAGGTGGGCAAACACTAAAACAATTTCTGTTTTATTCTGATGCCCCTGGGCTTCAGAAAGAAAGGTCCTGAACATCTACTGGGGTTTTGAGAAGAATAGCAACACTCTCCTAAGAGGATTTACTATCTGTAAGATCATATGTTTGATTGGAAATGGCTTTGCAAACTGGCATATTTTTGTTCATTTGATCAACTTAAATGTAGCCTTACACAGATTTATACCAATACATCAAATGTACAACAAAGTGAACACAGTGACTCCAAACCAGATCTATAGGGCTTATGCCTCAAATAATGAGAATTGTGATTTTTTTTCATTGTGCAAACAATTTGATTATTAACTCTACTGAATATCCACTAAAATATTATGAAAAGCACTGGGAAAAACTTGATACATATTCTTTGAAATTACTTTTGCAATTGGAGTAAATGGATTTAAATAAAATAAAGAAAAACCAAAAATATTTTCCCTTAAGTTAAGGACATTAGCAGATACTATTAACATATTCAGAAAAAGTTTGGAGCTTGCTTCAGTTAGTTTTTGAAATAAATATTTATTGGAAAAAAACTTGCTATTTTATTTTGATTCAAAATTAATTCTCAGGATTCAGTTGTTTCAGATAATATAGTAATTTTTTCTATTCTCATTCTATACTCATGTCAGTTGGAATTTGGTTAAATAGTAACTAAACACTGGAACTATTTTATGAAAAATTTCTTTTCATCTGAAATTAAGTGACTTAACCTATTATAAGCTTTATTCTTGATTGACTCTATTCTTTTCCTTTAGAAATTTATATTTAGGTATGCACTTCTACAAATTGATTACACCGAATATTGCTCATTTTACTACTTAACTTTTATTTTGGAATTAAATTTTAAATTAAATGTTATTTTGCTCAATTTTTACTATAGATTTGTGTTATAGTTTGTCTAATGAGAGTAATATAAGATTTTTTTCATGAATGCCTGTTAACAAAAAAAATGAGTTTGTTTAAACAAAAATGTAAGTATTTAATAGTATGTGTGATGTGCACACATGGCCCCAATTGGTCATGTGGATAACTGAGGCTTTGGAAGCACTGCTCTAATTGAGGCATACTTCATTCAAGGCCAAGATACATTTTTCTTTCTTTAGGAAGCTTTCCCTGACAAGTCAAACCCACATTAAGTTCTCCTTTTTAGGACTCTTAATTGCATTTATCTTTTTTTGTTTATTAGTCTTAAAAAGCTCTTGGTTTTACTCTTTTGATTAATTGGCAGACACTTCACTTACAGGGTAGATCTGCATGCCAGTAGAAGGGTGATGGAAGTGGTCTGCTGTAGATGCACGCAATAAGAGGTGCACTGACTTTAGTGAATATAAAAACATCAGTAAAACCATCTGGGTGCAGTAATCACGCCTGTAATCTCAGCACATTGGGAAGCCAAGGCAGGTGGATCACCTGAGGTTAGGAGTTTGAGACCAGCCTGGACAACATGGAGAAACCCAATCTCTACTAAAAATCAAAAAATTTCTTTTTCTTTTTAATTAATTAATTTTTTTATTGCATTTTAGGTTTGGGGGTACATATGAAGAACATGCAAGATTGTTGCATAGGTACACACATGACAGTGTGATTTGCTGCCTTCCTCCCCATCACCTATATCTGGCATTTCTCCCCATGCTCTCTCTCCCCAACTCCCCACCCCACACTGTCCCTCCCCTAGTTCCCCCCGACAAACCTCAGTGTGTGATGCTCCCCTCCCTGTGTCCATGTGTTCTCATTGTTCAACACCCACCTATGAGTGAGAACATGCGGTGTTTGATTTTCTGTTCTTGTGTTAACTGGGAATGGTGGCAGACCAGTAGCCTATAACCTCAGCTACTCAGGAGGCTGAGGCAAGAGAATTGCTTGAAACTGGGAGGCAGAGTTTGCAGTTAGCAGAGATCGCACCACTACAGTCTAGGCCGGGCAACAGAGCGAGATTCCATCTCAAAAAAGAAAAAAAATCAGTAAAACCAATTGAAATCCAGTCTGCTTTTGATTATCACCAGATGTCAGCAATTCTGAACATTACTGATAAAATACACCATTCCAAAAAAATCTGTGGTTAGTCCAAATTTTAAACAATTATTGCAGCTATGGTTAAATTTAAAAAAGACATATGTATGCTTCAAATGAGGACATTGTTATTACTTTTCCTTTAATAAACATTGTATTGAACACAAAATAATTTGAAGAACCCCTGCTTATACAGTTAGCCTCAACATTTGTGGATTCAATTGTACTTATTTATTTCAAGAACAACATAGTTCAAGTTCATAGTTAGAAGTTCATGATGGTTTCAAGTCATTGGCTGGTGCTTGTTTAGGGTCTGGTTTATGTCTCCAGCCCTGTGGTCTACATATTCATGCATTTAAACAGTGGATTTGAAATAAACAGTACTGTCCCGGTGACTGTAAGTTTCTTCAATCCTGCCATTCCATGTGGTCACTTAGAGTTTTTATGTTTAAAAATTTAAATCGGTAAAACAGTGTAAACTGAGGGGTGCAATATTTTTGTTTAGCTATTTTAAATTTTAGTTTGCATTCAGAATTTAACTGAATTTGAATAGTAATTTAAATATTGAAATGTTTAAAAAGTTATCTTAAAACTAAATCACATGCCAAGAAAATAATGGTTATTTCTGATTATACATGAGTACTATTAAAATGATTTCATCAGATAGAAAAGGAATGTATCTAAAATGATCCAATGCATTTGTTAAAACTCAAAATTGTACACCAAAAATGGGTAAATTTTACTGTATATAAATTATAACTGTTTAAAAACAAAATGAAAATTTCTGCTCTGGGTGTCAAATATGCTAAGTACTTCACTAAAATGAAGAAAGAAGTGAATGGCTCATCAACAATTGACACTACTGGGAGGTGTGGAGAGAAGGAAGGTGTTGTTAGTGGTCAGGAGGACAGGCTGCACCACACAAGAACTAGTGTGTGTTCTCAGCTGGCCTATAGGGAGACACATATTGGAAGAGAATGTGGATTGCTCACAAGACCAGCAGTTTTGCAATCTGCTTTTACTTGGAGTGGGAATATTCATAGTCCTTTTCTTCTTTACTTCCCAGCACCAATCTTCTCTTAACCCCCAGAGCTTGTCATCTAGCATCCTATAAACTATTAGAAGCCCATTGGGAACCTTGTGCAATTGTGGGGTACAAGGAGGATGCCCATGGAAGAGGCCATAGAATAATCGAAGCCCTCTGGGAAAGATTCCTTGTTTCTTATCACTGAATATTGTTTCCTGCTCTTGATTTCCATCAGCTGTTTCCATGTGGGCTTTATTACACAAAACATTTCATTAAATTGGACATCTGTTCACTACCTCTTCGTTGACTCTAGTTTGTTTTTACTGATTTGGAAATCTAAATACCTTGTTAATTAAACTGTAAACGCCCCCCAGGCAAGTAGAACCAATTCCAATCATTGCAGGGGTTGCAGCTGCATATAGATCACTGCTTAGGGTTAGCAGAATGCTTCACCTCAAATTCACTACCATAGAGAGGCAGCATGAAAGCAGGCTAGGCTGTAAGGTCAAGGTCAGACACCTGGGACCATGTCATATGTTTTCACAACATCTTAGAATAGGGGAGCCCTTGGAGAATGTCTAACAGTTTTGATTAACCCAGTAAGAACAATGAGGCCCAGAGAGGGAATGAGGTTGCTTGAAGCACACAGCTCATTAGTGACACAACTAAGACTGCAAATCATGTCTCCTTCCCCCACCTCCACAAAATAATGCAATATATATGTTTGGATCAAGCCATGAGGTGTATTTATTTAGAACAATTATAATTTATATAGGTTCGAAAGAATGTAAGGCATACCTGGGAGAAATTTATCATCTCTTTCAGCTACAGAGAAAATTCACTCCAGAAAATAGTTATGGTCTCAAATAGCTGTGAATGAGTTCAGGATTCCTGGGGAATAAAATATTTAAAGAAACCTCATTTAAAATCCTTTTGTAATCGTAAATATTTTTTGGAATATGTAAAATTGCTTTCCATAAATTTTAGAGTGTTTATGTTTAGCTCGTTTCATATACTACCATCACATAGCCAGAAAAATCTCACCTGAATGGGCCATGGCTCTTCAGGGAAAATGCTATTGGGGCTATATTATTAAAGGTAAATGACATTAGCTGGTGCAACAGATAACCCTAAATTCTCAGTGACTCTACACAAGACAATTTATTTTCCTCTTGTGTCATAGTTAGATGGGGGGTAAGGAGAGTTGACTATTAAGGGACCCAGGTTCTTCTCTCCTCTGGGTCCTAGGAGTTCTCTCTAGTCTACGAGCGAATGGAGAACAGAGAGGCACACCATTGGAAGTAAGAGCTGGTCAAGAGTGGACACATCGCTTCCACTCACTTCCTGTTGGCCAGCACTTAGCCTCATGGCCAGCTGGCTTCATATCCAGCTTTATGCCAAAAATTGAGGCATTCATGGATGCTGGTGAGCGTGAGCTTTCTCTATGCAGGTTCCACTGAAAGGTATCTGCATGGCAAAACTTTACCACCTCTAGTAGGGCACTGTGCTGGAGAAGTGAGAGTCCATGGCATATATCACTATGATTGCTTTCTAGAGACCATAACATCCTGTTCCAGGCTTCCATTGCAATATGGCAGGACCTGGATTTAACAGGAGCACAAGCTGGTTCCTCTCTGGAAAATCTAGGCCTCTGATATGGCACAGCCTTTGAGCACTGAGTTGCACCTTTCCAACAACAATTAAAGTTATTAGGTGTTTGGCATGAGGGATGTGAGAACCCTATCTGTCTGCAGAGTATAAAACATTAGAAGAAGATATAATGTCTCTGGAGTTTTCCCAAGACCTCCCGAGATAGTAGCCTCTGGGCATTATGCACCTGCTCAGCTGAAGTTTTCCTGAAAAAAACAGTGGGTCTTCTTTCAAAGTACTTCTGGTCTCAGACATGTGTTTTTTTTCTGCTGCTTAAAAATTGGAGCCTAAGGAAGAAATGAGAATGGTTTGGTAATGAAAGATCAAGGCAGACAGTAATTATTGATGAAGGATGAAAGCTGCAATGGCATGAGAATGCATTTTACCCTTTCTTTATTCTATGAAGCATAACTGACTGAGCATAACATGAAAATCACATTTGTTTGTGCTGAAGCCACACTTCACATAAGGAGCTCTCTGCTTCTGACAGCCCCATTTGGCTGAAACATTCCTCACTGGGTTTGCTCAACTTTCCTTTGACTTTATGGCAATCAAAGAATTCTACCCAACCTGATCTCCCTCTCTCTCGCCTGGAATCAAACTCGCATTACGAGTCATCATCCAATGGCTCTCTCAGCTTTTCCTGGATTCTTCCCTATTTCCTTGTATGTGGGCATTTTCCTAATAAAGTCTCTGCATATCCCTCTTAGCTTCTTCTTCTTAGAAGATCTAGATTAACAAAAGTTCAGGCTTGATGTTATACTGTGAACTATCACTTGCAATGAAAGACAACATTAACACATCACAAATTTCCGCAAAGTTCAGCTCTAATAAGTCTTCCTTTAAAATTTCTATGAAATAAGAAAGGGGAATTAGCAACTAAGAAGCTGAGATCTGAGATGTTGGAGAAATCATGGGACTTGGAGCCTTTTTAAATATTGTTTCTCTAGGGTTATCAGGGGAATCTTAATTCTATTTCTAGAGGCCTTTAAGAGAAGAATCTATACAGGACATAGCAGCAAGTGAATAATAATGTACCACTTGATTATTTATTGTATTTATTATTGGCTGGCTCAAACCTAATAAAGGGTTTTCTGGTAAGCTAGGCTGGGCTGAGCTAGGTTAGGCTGGGCTTGAGTACCCAGCCTAGCACAAAATCCTAGTAGGGTCTTCAAAATCTTTAGCGCAAACCTAAATTTTAGAATCTATCTACCCTCAGACAGACGCACGGGACAGAGGTCAAAGGTGAAGGAATTCCTAAGCCTGTGTGTTTGAAGAGAAGAGAGATTAAGAGGTGGGTCTCTTCCTGTGTGGGAATGGACTCTGGTTTACTTGACCACCTCAGTCACAAGGAAGAAGAAAAGAGGTCATCTACCAGGATGTTCACACTGACCTCACCCATTTTAGAGAGCACAACCCAATCAGAGTCTTGGAAACCAAGGCATTCTGATTATTATTCCCTCATTTTAGGGACTCAAAAGGAAGAGAGTATTGAGTGAAGGAAGATAATATTTACTCTCCTTGGAGAGCATACCTAGATCCTTACTAAAATGCACATTAATCACTTAGGAGCTTGGTGTGTGTGAATGGGTCTTATAGGAGGCAATCTCTTCCGTTAAAGAGTTGAAATTTAATTGGAAAATGAGATGAACATACAGAGAAATCAGATAACATTTCAGTGCTTGGCTCTGTAGTTCTGAACAATAGGATGGATGAAATCAATATGTGCTAGACTGACAAGCATGAGCTTTTAAGAAGAGTCTAAATCTTGTAAGGTTTGGCAGGTTCCTTGATTTTCTTATGTAATAATCTTACAGGGCAAGTCCTCATGAAGATTAAATAAGAAAAAACATAGAAAGTGCCCAGCATTCCCGAGAGATGGCAAGTTGGCTGTGAATGCTGGCCAATTTCCAGGATAGGTGAGGGAGTGGGGGGACTCTGGCTAAGAGAAGCAGCAGCCACAGAGATGTATGTAGGGAGACTGGTTGGCCAGAGAGAGGAAAGCACTTTGCAAGGTTGTGGGGAGTCAGCCAGTATGCTTTTGCAAACCTAGGAAAAAGGAGCCATGCAAGGCACCTGGCTGGTACTCCAACAAGATGCAGAAAAAAATTGACTGAGAAGTAGAAAGTGGCAGTTGGCGGTGGGTGTTTACATACATAAATACCTGAGAACAGTTGGGTAAAAGGGTTCGCCTGGACTTTTCTTGTCAGAAATGAGGCTGCGTTCTTCCTCCCCTAGGGTCCCACAAATAGGATCAACAGCATAAAAGAGAAGATTGCATTTTCTCACTTCAAGCAATCAAGAATGCTATTACGAAAACGTGCAGAAGGCCAAGCAGAGGGTTTGCCTGTTGCAATACCAAGTGTTTGCAGAATTGCATTAACATGCCATAGCTATGGCTACACTTTCAAATAAGATAGGGGAAGAAATTAAAGGCAAGTGACAGTGTGAAGTCCTGTGAAAAAAGTTATTTCTCAAACATTTACATTTTTAAATCAATCACAACAAACCCAGATAAAAACATTTGACCTGTAATGTGCATTCTATTCTAATTGTAAAATGACCCATCTACTTTCTGAGCTGTTTGAGCTTTATCTGTATTTACATCTTCCCCTTGTCTGTTGCTTCTAACACGTATCCAAGGTTGTCTGGGTTTTCGACCTACCTACACAGATGCAACTTTTGATGTCATTTTCTCATGAAGTTAAATACCTCTGGATCTTTATACCCCTTTTCCTCCATTGATTTCATCACCCCAGACTCAATATGCATGGCTCTCTGTCTTTATTAAGATATGTTGGTTTCTTCTGGAAAATAAAAAATGTGTGTGATATAGCCCATTGGGGTTTTAATCACAGCAAAAAATGATAGCAGGATTAAAGGCTCACAGGTGCATTTAAACATCTTTGTGAATAAGCACCACCCCCATCTCAAGATTCATTGCAGCCAAGGAACACAGGCCATCAGCACTGGTCAGTTTCCTGTCACCCTGGTTCTGGTCTGGTGGAGAGAGTAAAATATTCAGGTATGCATGACTTCTCTGCTTTCCAGTATATTCTGGTTTGATCCAGTTCTAAGTTAGTTTAACTACTTCAGAAAACTAAAATTGAATGTCAGTATTCTTTCCTACCTATCCTAGGCTAAAGCTCAAACACCACTTTCTTCTGGCAACCACAGATGCTCCTCAGCTGAGAGAATAACTCAGGAGCCCATGGACTCATTGTCCCTGCACACTCATGGATGGTGTAACAAAAGGTTGGCACAGAATGTTACATGAGGAATGTTTCTAGGGTCCATCCACAGCATGCTTCAGAATGGCTTAGGGATTAACCATGCACTGGTGTTATTCAATAATTTTCTTTTCCAGTGCTAATGAGGAAGGAAGAAGCTGTGCATGATAGTGCTCTATGGTTGCTGTGAGGAATGTGTCACTTGATCTGATTACTAACCATATCCAAGGCTTATCATAGCTTCTCTGAGCAATCAGACAGGCTTATGAAGAGCTTTCCACAACTTCAGAAGCTCCTAGCAGAGAAAATCAATGTCCAGGAGCAGCTGCATGCTAGGAGAGGAAAAGAAATGCAGAGAAAACAAAGAAAACAGGAAAATAAGAATAGGAAGAAAGAGAAGGGAGGAAAAAGAGAAGAGAAAAAGATGTGTGTTTAGGGAAGGCTACAGTCGATGGCTGTAGCCTTAGCTTCTCTGGACTCCTAAATTAGATGGACATAGGGATCTCTGCCTTTGATTTTCCAGGAAAAATTTAATTTCAAAGCATATTCCTTATCATCAGACTGTGGTTTCAATTTAGATTCAGAAAAGTGTCATCAGAAGGAAAGTACATAAAAATAGATGCCCTCCAAATTACATGAGCGTTGCAGACATATTTGGCAATCAACTTCTGATCTTGGTAAGCATATTGAATGTAGCCTATTATTGGGAGCAATGAGTTATGTACATTACCATAAACAATATAAGCTTTAGTGATTGCTTCTCTGAATTAATCATGGCCAGCAGGGATTTCTTGAAACTTTTGTTTTATTCACTTGTTAGGGGGACACTGTGTCTGCTATATTTAGCTGGCATTTGTACAATGCTTGTACTATTGTAGAAGTCAGGTATCTAGTTAGATTGGGCAATTACTGGCTTTTATCTATTGGGTGGTTTTGGTTTTAATTTTAATCCAACAGAAGACATTTAAAGAGTAACATAAAAAAAGTTTTCAGAATGAATAAATAATTATTGTAGAAAATTTTCAACATATAGGACAAAGGAGAAAATAGATATTACCAGTAATCTACTCAAGAATAATGATTACTAACATTTTGGATTTCCATTTGTGACCTACCCTTTTCTTCCACAGTGCAGGTAAGTGAGTGTGTGTATAGATGCATGTGCGGATGCGCGTGTGGGCACGCGTGTGTGTGTGTACTTCTTCCATGGCTATACAAATTGAGATCACATCCTATATACTACGATTTTGTGAGCTGCTTTTTTTCCATTTAACATTGTGATGAATTTGTTTCCATATAATTAACTTTGTCTTCTATAGTATATTATCTAATAGATGCATTTAATTTTATCCTAAAGATACAATTAATTGAAACAGCTCTCTGTTATTTGATATCAGCTAATTCTCAGATTTTTGTTTTAGAAATCCTGATATAAATATCCCAATCCATCAATCTGAGGTTACAACTATGATTATTTCCTTAGAGAAAATGCCTATAAACTGTACTTTCTGAGTCAAAGGGTATGAGCATTTTAGGGGATTCTGATGTGTATTGTCTAATTCCTCTCCAGAGAAAACTAAATGTCAGTTTCAGACTCAAAAGCAGTGTAAGCAATGACTTCCACTGAGTCTTTGCTAATACTAAATATTGACCATTAGTACATTTTCATGTTCATATTGATGCTATATTGACTAAGTCATACTCATGAGTTATAAAATAATAACAGCTATACATGGAACCCTTCCTAAGGCCAGATCCCATGGTGAGCACTTTACCCATAACCCTCTCTCTTAAAACTCCCAATAATTGTAAGTGGTAATGTTATTTATATTATCATTTTTTTTCAGATGAGAATATGAAAACAAGGACGATTAAGTAACTTACCCAAACTCTCACAGCTAATAAGTAGAAAGTGAAACCAGGACTGTTAATTTCAACACTTGAATTTTTACTGAAAATATCATCTGCTTCAATAGTGGCTACCTCCGAACACTTTAAGTTTGCAGATGCTGTATAACTTCTACCACAGATTGATTTCCCATAAAGGGACGCTGAGATTTTGAGATTGACATGCAGGAGGATTACTGCATAGTGATCTTGGAAATAGCCCTATAGGTGGGGACAGGGGCAGAAAAGCCAGATGGGCAGAGGGAGAAGTTGAATAGAAAAGCCACTGTGGCAAAGCCTGCAATCAATTCAATAGTGAATCTTACAGTGGCATTTGGAGTGTCCTGTGTTGGTGTGAGAAGGCTGGACCTTTGCAACCCATTAAATGTAAGCTGTGCCAGATCATAGCTGAACTTTGGGTGAGGCAGCTCCATTAAGACAAAGAGAATTCTCATAGACTCAGCTGTGAGCTGTCATACAGGCACTCCCCCAGAAGCTGAGGGAATGAGAGCCTTGGTACCGAAGGAGGGTCTGGACAGTACAGCACAAGGGCAACAGAAAACTCCACAACAGCTGTTCTGGCAACTGACAGGAATCCAGCACAGGTCCAAATTCTTGCCTGTTTTTAGTCGTGTTAGGATAATTCCACCTTTCTGATGAGTTTTGGCTTTCTAAGGACTAGCTGGGAAAAGTCGTTGTCTGAGGTATGAGGCATATTCAGCTTTAGAACCTGGATGGTGGGACTGGGGGAAAAGTTTTGAGGCTGTGGCCAAAGGAAACCAAGGAGGACACTGTTCATTAATGAGTAATAACACAAAGGTCCCTGTAGGGGACGACTTCTGTTGTGTCGTGCCAATAACCGTCTTTCACATCAGGAATCTCCCCATCCCCACTTTTAGTCCATGGGGTTCTGATGGAGCTAACCCTTCCCTCAACCCTCAGAAAGGGCATTTGCCCCTGGCCATAGTGATTGGTTAGAAGACAGACATGACTTCTCCAACCAACGAGAGTCAGACCTGGGAGTTTTGGGAGAGATTCTTCTCCCGCGGCTGCTGAATATGGCCTTGAAAGGCTGGTGGCTGTCCTTGCCTTCACTTGGAGAGAACACACTTGGAGAAACTGGAGGGAAAGTGACACAGACAGACAAAAACTAAGAGGCACAGACACAGAGACAGAGAGAGAAACCGAGTTTGGTGACATAGCTTCAGCACTTCAATCCAGAAAAGCATTCCTCAGGCTTTTCAATTACCTGAGCAAATAACTTCCTTTTTTCTCCTTCTCAAGACTATTTGAGTTGGGTTATGGCCTTTGCTTTTGAGATAGTTCTGATGACAACAGAGATGGCTAAAGAGCTCAAAGATCAGAAAACAGGGCTTCTTGGCCACCAGCAGCAGGTGTGAGGGTCTAACAACCATGAGTACCACAGAAGGCTGTCCTGAGGACCAGAGAGGAGACAGGACATTCCCAGAATTTCACAGGTGTTGGAAAAATTCAGTCAGAACATGTACCTTCTGGCAGACTCTCCAGATAAAAAGAAGGGGGTTAAATATACACTGACCTTCTCAAAAATATTTATTTAATAATCTAAGTATTGATGGATGGTTAGGTGACATGGACTTCACTATGTGTGATGAGGGATACAAAGATGAATCTGTCATGAACTCTGCTCTTGAGAAGTTACTGTCAACTTTTTTTTAAATCTTGATATATTTGAGGTAGAATTGACAGATTTTAGTATTGATGTACTAAGATAAAACGGATGATGAAACTAACAATGACTTTAGCCAAAATAATTAATTCAGGTGGGGAGGAGAGAAGGGGATTGACTGAATTCTAGTTGACGGAGCCTTACTCATAGTGGGAAGAGCTGTGAGCCATGCACTGTTTTATTTATTGTTTTGTTTTCAGTTTTTGCTTTTAAATATCAAAAGTGGATATTCATGGAGTCTGAGAGGCTAGGATTAGGAATGCAGTATGTGACAACAGAATGGCAATGCCATAAACTGTCACTGTGCTAGGTTCTAGAAATAAAATATAGTTGATCCTTGAACAACACAGGTTTGAAGTGCCTGGGTCCACTTACGTGCAGATTTTTGTCCACCTCTGCCACCCCGATACAGCCAGACCAACCCCTCCTCTTTCTTCTCCTCCTCAGCCTATTCAACATGAACACCACAAGGATGAAAACATTTATAACAATCCACCCGAACTTAATTAATAGTAAACATATTTTCTCTTCCTTATGATTGTATTAATGGCATTTTCTTTTCTCCACCTTACTTTATTATAAAAATATAGTATATAATTCATATGGCAAAGAAAATACGTGTTGATTGACTATTTATGCTATTGGTAAGGCTTCCAGTCAAAAGTAGGCTAACAGTAGCTAAGTTTTTGGGAAATCAAAAGCTAATTACATGGATCTGATCACTATATATTACATGTATCACAACAACTAAGTGCCCCATAAATATGTACAATTATTGTGTTTATTTAAAATTTGGAAAATGAAAAGTTATAAAACATTTTTTGAAAATTAAAAATTTAAAAGTTCTATGTGGTTTTTTGACTGCATGAGTAAGTTGTCACTGCTAACCCCTGTTGTTCCAGGATCTACTGTAGTGTGTATTTGTACTGATTCAAAATTCTTTATTTTGAATATCTTTATCTGCTTCTCCACCACTTGCCATTTAAAATGTACAATTAGCTTGTCACAGATTATTTTCCTCAATACACAACTTCCTATTTCCCACTCTCCCTCATCTTCTCTCTTTCATCTTCCTTCTTATTAAAAGCCGAAAGTTGATAAGAAAGTGGAATTAAATACAGAATTTGTGTATAGACAGACTTAAATGTTGTGTTCATTTTTTTCCATTTCCTAAATTGTCCAATTTCACCAGAGAATGGCCTCAATCTAGCCTAGAATAATAAAAGCAATTATCAGTTACCCTATTGCATGAGTAAGCCCTAGTTTTTACTTTGCAAGCATCCCATTAAGTGTTTGCTGGATTTTTCTATTTTCCTTCTCTATGTCAGAATCAAGGCAAGCATCATAAGCCAAGTAGCCATCCTGCTGACTGGAAGATAAAAGAAGAGTCAGATGAGGGAAACAAGCTCAGAGATTATCAATTTTCCCTGAACTAGAACAACGTATTCTTATCAGAGAAGATGAGCATCACTTAACATTTCACAAACCACTGTCCCTAGAATGCATTACCATGGTAATCTAGGGCTGCAAAGAACAAAGTATCTGAATCAGTCCCATTTTACGGTCATTGGTCACATCATGTTCCATCTGACACTCACTGAATGCCTACTATGTGCAAAGTCTGTCATGAACCTTACCATTACTAAATAGAATTTAGATAAAGCTTTACCACCCCCTTCAATTGAAAATGTACCTTAGGGATAAGATTGGGAAGAAAGATAATTAGATTTCTCTGCCCAGAAACTATATTTGTATCCATTTGGAAGGGGACCCAACATACATTAAACTCAGTCTGATGCTTCGGGTAGATTCATGTTGGCTCACTCCACAGGAATGCGTTCAAAATGCCGGTATGGACAAATGAACAGCAACAGACACTTGTTCAATCAGCTACACAACCAGAGAAAATGCTGGAGAAAAACCAAGTTAAAGTATCCTTCCATGTCAGGGACATAATACTCACAGATAGATCCGTCAGCCAATCTGTCTTTTGACTTGGAATTGGAAAGGAAACTGAAATTGGACACATGCCCATGAAACTCAAAAACAACTGGAAAAGAACAGGATGACACTTGGCAAACAATAACCCTACGTTCAGAGAAGTCCACAGAACTGTGCCTAGAGTTCCCTTCCTCATCTACAGCTTTTGGGTTCTTACTCATCCTCCATTATCAGAAATTCCCCAGCAGGAGCTCCAGACCTATGGGAGTCTTGCAAAATATTAATATTCAATGTTTGTTGAGGATTCACTATCAGCTTGCCACTCTGCTGAAAACTTTATAAGAATGATCTCACTTAAACCATCGAACGACTTTGAGATACAGTTCATAACTAATCCCATTTTATAAAGGGAAAACTGATGCTTAGAGAGGTTAATTAGCTTGAGCAGGGTTACACAGCTGTGAGGTGGTAGATCCCAAGCAGGTTGGCCCCAGAGTCTATCCTCTTATGAGCTCTCCTTAGCTGTCTTAATATGATCACACACCCTGGAAAAACCCCCTGGCTGCTCTAGCTGGCAAGAACTACGGAAAACTCTCTACATAGACTGTAGCGCCCAGACAGAAACATCTTTCCTGGGTTGTGCTTAAAATTGCTCCCTCTGCATTGCCATAATGTAAATGAGGGAATATCCTGGGTGAACCATACACTTGTATCAACTGTGGAAATGTGGTGAAAGCTATGTGTTCCCTGCTATTCACTAATCTAATACAAGGATTGATTCAATTCATTTCTAAATAACTTCACAGATTAATTTGGAGGCAATGTGCCCCAGTGGTAAAGAACACGACCTGGAGTCAGCCTGCCTGGAACAGGTAGCAACCCCACCTCCTACCACTAATCTGTCTGAATTTCAGGTCCTTCATCTGTAAAGTAAAGATAATTATAGTTCTCAATTTATATGACTATTGTGAAAATGAAAATAAAGCACTTAGAAGTATGCTGGGCATGGACTAAGCCTCCAGCAATAATTAGCTGTTAGGATTATTTCTCAGCTTGCTGTTTTCAGAAGGTAAGTGCAGTCCCAAAATCCCTTACCTAAAATTCTTGTTGCCAGGTGTGCTTTGGAATGGGAAAGCTTGGGGATTTTAGAAGGTAAAAAGAATCTATTATTATATACACTCTGTGATGAAACTTCCTCGGTGGAGTCTAGGTCAGCACACAGGATTATTTCTGCCCCAAATTGTATGATTTTTTATTCTAAGTGAGATTAAGTAGAGACACTAAGAAGCCTCATGTCAGTTTTTGTGGTCCAGTGAGTTTCCCTGACACTCCAAACAAGTAAGTGGATAAATAAATAAATGCATACGTAACTAGGCTCCTTTCCAGAACTCTTTGTGCTTCAGAATTGTGAACAAGAGACTGTAGATCCTAGCTAAAGGACAAAAGCTTCACCGGGTGTATTAGTCCATTTTCACACTGCTATAAAGGTATTACCTGAGATTGGGTAATTTATAAACAGAAGAGGTTTAATGGACTCACAGTTCCTCATGGCTGGGGAGGCCTCAGGAAACTTACAATAATGGCAGAAGGCAAAAGGGAAGCAAGCTCCTTCTTCACAAGGTAGCAGGAGAGAGACAGCATGCAGGGGAAACAGCTACTTTTAAAACCATCAGATCTCATGAGAACTCCCTCACTATCATGAGAACAGCATGGGGGAACTGCCTCCATGATCTAATCACCTCCCACAAAGACCCTCCCTCGACATGTGGGGATTACAATTTGAGATGAGATTTGGTTGAGGACACAGAGCCAAACCCTATCATTGGGCATCCAATCCCACTCCCAGCTTCAGATATCTCCTCACTGGAATGAATGCCTTATTAGCACTTTCAGGACTCATACACCCCACATGACCAGCTGCAGGAAAGACAACTCTTTGACACTTCCTACTGGCACCTCTGACCTGATTCATCCCGTCTTCCCCAGCAGACCTGCTGCATCTCTTGATGAATGACATCCCAGGTTGCAGTCACCTTGGGATCCCACCTCTCCAGCCATCAAAAGCACCACACACTAAGGACTGTATACCTGGGCCTTACTGTGTCCAGTGTGGAATCCTGAGGGGTGCTCAGACATATTGCTGGTGATTTCTGTTTTCTAAGTCTCTCCTACATTGTCTGTATTCATTGATGGGGACCCTCATTACTGTCCTCTTAATTGGCGGTCCCAGCCTACCTGGCTTACACAAGCTGCTAGGTCCATCTCCCCGCTGTGCTGTTCAGATCATGGCCCTCTAAACTTCAATAATCCATGTTGCATTTAGGAGACTTCTACCTTGCCAGCCAGCACTTGCACATCTTTAAAACCTCCCCCAACTTCTCCTTCCAGCCTCGTCTGCCCTCACTTCACCACACCTAAGGACTTACTATCTATCACAGGCCCCTGCATCTGTCTCTGTGGGCTTTTGTGTACCTTGCACTGTGTCTCCAGTACCCTTTCCCATCTCCACCTTTTGGATTCTTACTCTTCCTCCAAGGAGGAAACCAAATTGCTTTCTTTCTTGAAGACTGCTTTGATTGTTCCAGCAAGAAGTGTTCCTCTCTGCTCCTGAGGTCCTTTAATTATTGTTTTCCTTATATTTCTGTTCTTTTCTTCCTCATGGCTATTTGTAAGGAGGCTGTGTAGCATTAGTGTCAAGAGTGTAGGCACACTGCCTGGATCCCAATTCTGCCTCTCACATTTGCTAATGGGCAGCTGGTTTATAAGTCTCAGTTTCCTCAGTTGTAAAGTGGGGGAACCAAAAATTACCTCCCTCATCAGGTTGTTTTTAAAGACCTCACCAATTTGCTTCATTTAGCAGAATGTCTGGGCTACAGTGAGCTTTCAATAGATGTCTGAGATCATTTTCATCGTTCTTATTATTCTGTACATTATGCCATGAGCTCCCCAATAGAAGAAACAGCTCAAGTTCATTGTTCAAATCTTCTACGGTGTTTTTTCATCACCTCTCACACTCTATGGGCATAATAAATATTTGTCTAATGGAATTCTTATACTGTTGTACTCCACTTTAATATTTAAGTAGCCTCAAGTCTTTTTTTTTGAAGCAAAGGTTTTGGAAACTCAAAATAGTGAAAAAGTGCATTCAAAGTAAGAATATTAGGTTCACAGATATAACCTTAGTATTTTTATTCAAATACATAAAAGTCACAAGGCAATATATCCATTTATTTGAATAGCTCCACCTAAATAAAATTGGGAAAAGTATGTATCCATCAGTGCTATTGAGGAATAGTGGTATGAGTAATAAATGAGGAATAAATCAGTCTAGGGTATGAGAGAAGGACCATCTGGCAGAGGCAATGGGAAGCTTCATTAAAGTCTGCTAAGCCCCAAATACTAGGTCATTAACAGAGGGATTTGTTTTGAGCTCTCTAAAACTGCAAGTATGCATAATTGCACTGTGTAATCCAGCAAACCTTTGCCCCTTGTGAGGTTCTCTACTGCTAATCCTGCCACTGTTGCAGATGTTTCCCTTCATTTCAAAGCTTCTCCCCTGAGTTAAAGTGAGCCACAGTAGCTGAGGGCATCCTGACAGCTGTGCTGGTGTGGTTAGGGCCTTATTACTGGAAGCAATACTGGGACAGGTTTTTTTGTGAATAGATCCCCCTTTGTAGACCACCCCAGGGAAACTCATGTGCAGGGTGTGTGATTCTCTTACCTGCTGCTAAAACTGACAATTCACAAGGGAGTATCGGCATCCCTGGCAGTTCTGAGCAATCAGGCTCGAGGCACACCTGATGGGGGTCCCATCCTGTCCAGGTGTCTGGATTCCTGTCATAGCAAAGCAGAGGAGATAAAGGCCTCTTATTTCACTGGAATTGGATGCCTTTGCCACCAATCCCTCTGCCACCATCCTGCAGTATCTGATCAGACCACCTCCTACAGTGGCTGTGGGAGGTCCAGCTGGGGAGATGAGGGCTGAGGCATAACAGAGACAAAAACGTAGAAAAACTGCATCTAATCCAAGTTATCAGATTTAAGGGGGAAAACACCTTGTACAATTACAGGGTTTTCAGGCATACAGTCGGGCTGTGATGTGAACTTAACAGCATGACAGATGGAGTAGAGAGAGTCTGGCTTCATTTATTTTCAGTCCTGGAGATAGGTGGGCACGCCAGCACCCCTCAGGACTGCACACTGGACAAGTGAGGCCCAGATATACAGTCCTGAATGTGTGGGGCTTTTGGTGGGTTCCCTCAATTCATAATTCGTTCCTAAAAGTATCTCGATTTATTCTAGGGGAGTTATCCATCCCACGATGTGCAGTCAAGATGTGGTGGCAAATCCAAGATATGTTTTACTGTTGACTCTTCCAAGTCAAGCTTTTGCCCTTTACTTTGATCCTGAAAGCATCCCCATAGTCTTCCAGAAAATCCCCTTACTGCAGAAGTTTGCCAGAGTAGGCTGCTATGGTTTTCATCTGAAGAACCCAAACTCAGACTCTATCCAACCTGAGGGATACCATTTGACTTTGGCATTTGTACATACACCACTTCCATTCCTTCTATTCCCCTTCCCCAGAAAGCTTCCAGGCGTAGGAGCATTGCCCAGTTAAGTAGAAAGCAACAAAAGACTTCCATAAGCGAATCAACCAGGGCACCAGCTGTGAGCAGTTTAAGGAGCAGTCTGCACTCACTGGAGATCTCTTGAGCAGCTCAAGCTGGCTGGAACCTGGTGAGATACCCAAGCATCCAAACTGCATTTAGGCTTCTGGGTTGAAAGCTTTTCCAGAATTTAAGGATATGTTTTAAATTTTTGCATCAAAGTGTAATGTGATGGTCCCTTCAACATCCATTTCTTGGGACACATAAAGATGTTTAATTCTACATTAATTCCTCTGCTACTTAATTGCCTCTGTGCATTTTAGAGACTCCCCCTTTCCTCCTTTTCAATAGCCATACTTCATTTCTCATCACCAACTTCATGTCTGCACATTATACCCCTCTCCTAATTTTCTATTGGCTTAGAAACCAGAATATTAAGTTGGTGAAATTGAGTGTAAAGCAAAGGTGAAGTGAGCTTTTCTGGTGGGTAAAATACATAAATCTCACTGCATGGGCTTTGTGGCATCCTTTCCTTCTAAAAATGAGTTTTCTGTTATATTCTGAAATGATGAGTTGTTAGAGCTGGACTCTCGACACAGAGATCTTACTATGCTAATGAATTTTACTTCTCTCATATCTTGCTTAACTTCCTCAGCTGCTTTCCTCCCTTCCTGTGAACTGCTAACCATCTCAACACCATTCAAAAGAAATCACCAAGTTGTAAACAGGCTGTTTTTGCTTAGACGTGCACATCAGAGTCTATTCTTGTCAGAAAGGAAGTGTGAAATATGTATCAGTTAGCTTTTGTTATGTAACAAGCCATCCTAAAATCTAGACGTTTAAAGGGATAATATGTGTTTATCTGTTTAGGATTTTCTGGGTCAGAAATTAGGGCCAGATTCAGCAAGGGTAGCTTATTTGTGCTCCACTTGGGGTCACATGGGGATTTCCCCTGGGATACCTGGGATGGCAAGGAAGTCTGGCCGTCTCTCAACTCATGGTTTCTATTTCCACAGGAGGCCAGCTTAGCCTTCTCCTTATGGATACAAGGCTCCAAGAGAATGGATATTATAAGGCCACTTGACACCTAGGCTCAGATGTCCCACATTGTCATCCCTGCCATATTCTATTGGTCAAAGCAAGTCATAAGATCAGTCCAGACTCAATGAGTGGAGAAATAGATGCCACCTCTTGATGGGACAAGCTTCAAAGAATTTGGCTATTTTCAATCTACCACAGCAAAAACCCCTAAATTAATTATTTTATAAAAGACTAATTAAGCATAAAGTCTTCTGATCCTAAAATAATCATCTTCTCCTATCTCTAACCAGCCTTTCGTTATTTGATTAGTAGTTGTAAATTTAAAACATGCTTTCACATTAGTTATTTTATTTATCCATGTGATAAACTTTTGAAGCATGTCACCTCCTGTTTTAAGATAAGGGATTGGATACCCAGAGAGTTTAGTTACTTACCCAGAGTCCCAGCTACAAAAGGACCTTAAGTCTTATCCATGTCCTCTATACTCTTCTTATAAAGAACTTCATTTATTTCAAGAGAGGTTAATCTGCTTAATTATCATCATGTTTGAGATCAGGATTGAAGCCATTTTCCCCCAAAGCTTAAGCCTGCTAGCTCAGAGATACCTATTGAAAAGGAGAACACTATTTGTCTGGGATGCTCTTGCCTCTAACCCATAGCTATGCTTACAAATTCCAGACATGCTTCCCAAAATGCTTGTTTATACCAGCAGCTAGAGTGGCTTTACTGGGAGTAAAAGCATATGCATCTGTTATTCCTTGCAAAAGGAAATTTTATGGCTTCTAAGCATATAGATTGAAATTCTCTAAACGCTTTCCCTTCAGAAATCTACAATATCTAACTCTTCCATTAAATGAAGTATGCATGCCATGTTTTATCTAGCACAACTTAAGGTTCTGTATTCTGCTGGAAACATATTTAAGCTGTCAATTACTCATCTAAAAAGAAAGAAAGAACAGCTCTCCCCAAACTCTTTGAGAATCTTGAGAATTTACTGAGAAGATGCTTTAAAATGAAATATACATAAATTAAATCATGGAGCTGAGCATCTACACCGGAATAAAAGTTCAAGAATATGCAGAGAAATTAGAGATCATTATCACCAACTAAAAAGGAATGTGAGTCAGTCTTAAAATGACTATGCTGGTACATTATTTATTTACTTACTGTTATTTCTGTGCTTCCTCAATTTTTTTCATCTTAGGTGTCAAAGGACCAGACGGCAGCATTTGGTGCTTAGCATAATACTGTCATTGATGTGGCTTTTGAGGCTTTGCATTTTTATCAAGTGAAGATGCTTTCTTACTTACAGTTTCTCTTTTTATTCTCAACTCTCAGAGAGAGCCAGGGTAATTTCTCCAATGTACAAGTGTGGAAACAGAGACTCTGAGAAGTTAATAGGCTACTCTAAAATAACAAATGTAGTCAAGCCAGAAGTGAGGCTTAAACTCATATTATGACTCATTCCACTGATCATATTGCTGGCATATGTTAATACATATGTAATACATAATATGTATTAGCCTACTTTGCATTGCTCTAAAGGAATACCTGAGCAATTTATAAAGTAAAGGAGTTTATTTTGGCTCATAGTTGTGCAGGCAATGCAGGAAGCATAGGGCTGGCATCCGCTTCTGGTGAAGGCCTTAGGAAGCTCACAATCATGGCATAAGGCAAAAGAGAAATAAAACAAATACTGCACATATAAAGAAAAATAAATAAGCAAATAAAAAGTTTCTAAATAGGCAAGTAAAAAATTTCTAAAGTTCCACCCCCTAGAAATAATGTCTGTTAACAATTGGCTCCGTTTCCTCTGTCTTCAATTTTAGTGGAATTATATGTGTATACAGATTTTTATCCAAAGTTTTGTTTGTTAGTTGGTTGCTTTGATTAACTTTATGAAAACACAACTGTAAAATGTTTCAATGACATTATGTCATAAGCATTTTCCATAATTTATTTAATCAGTGACCTATTGTGTGGCACTTAGGTAATATCTTACTTTTTGCTCCAGTAAGTAACAATGAAATGGAAATGTTTACATGTAAATCTTTTATATTTTTGGGTTTTTCCTTAGGACATAGACTTATGGGATTACAGGGTCAAAAGCCATTATGATTGTGAAGGCACTTAACATTGCTGATATATTAAATCTCCCTAATAAGTTCAAGTGAAATGCAGGCTGTGCAAGACAATATCTCAACCAACAACAGGGTTCTTTCCACTGGAAATTCTTTTGTAAGAGAACCAGACAAGAAATGTGGCAATCTAGGATCTAACATATAGGCTCTCCATTAAGAGTGGTAATAACTTCTTTAATGGACTTTGGTCTCTG
Organism: Cheracebus regulus; assembly: GCA_963574635.1. NCBI lineage: Eukaryota > Metazoa > Chordata > Mammalia > Primates > Pitheciidae > Cheracebus > Cheracebus regulus. The sequence goes on along the minus strand of CAUYQU010043016.1, from coordinate 44,055 downwards.
TGTTCATCCATTTTGCATTGCTATAAAGGAATACCTGAGAGTGGGTAATTTATACAGAAAAGAGGTTTATTTTGGCTCACGGTTCTGCAGGCTATACAAGAAGCACGCCGGCAACTGCTTCTGTTGGGGCCTCAGGAAGCTTACAATCATAGCATAAGGCAAAGGGGAAGCAGGTTTGTCACATGGAGAGAGAAAGAGCAAGACAGATGCCAGGTTCTTTTAAATAACCAGCTCTCACGTGAATTAATAGAGTGAGAACTCATTACCATGGGGAAGGCACCAAGCTGTTCATGAGGGATCCGTCCCCATGATCCAAACACCTCCCACCAGGCCCCACCTGCAACACTGGAGATCACATTTCAACATGAGATTTGGAGGGGACAAATATCCAAACCAAATAACCCTCTTACTTCTGCTCCCAGTGTCCTTGTTCTAGGACCTTGCTGTTACCTGGTTGGCTTGATGAGCTTCATGAGGCAGATAATTGCTATACCAAACATACTCTCTCTGTAATTCCATAATTCATTTGTTTGCTCACTACTCCATTAGACGCTACTAAAAATTTTGGTTTTTTAGAAATAACATTGTCTATACATTTTCTACTGTAAACCTACATAGCTATTAATAATAGTTCACTCTGGGATTTCAGCCATCTGCTCTTAGTTTTCAAAAGGGAAAATTCTTTATTTAGATTGGAGAAAGGCAAGAGATCAGTGAAGGTAGGAAGAGACAGAGACCACTTTATAATAAAGTTTTCTCTGTAGTCTGTAACTTTAGATGACTCCTCTTTCCCTTCTTCCCTTTCATCATTTCTCTTTTCAAATAGGTCATTATTTATTTATTAAGTTAATATTGTGTGAGTGTCAAGCTGTGTTCTGGACCCTGAGGACAGAGAGGTGAATAACAGACATAGAGCTTATGCTCTGAAAGATTACAAAGTAGTGAAGGTGATAGATAATTAATTAAAACAAAGTTTGGTGAATAATTGGATATAGTAGAGAATTAGAAATGAGTCACATGGTCCGCAAAGGCCTCCATGTAGAAATGGCATTTATGTTGAAACTTGAAAGTTAAGAATAAGCTAGTCATACCAAAGTGGATAAAGGGAAGTGAAATGGGTGAAATGGCCATGTAGGAAGAAGAATTTCAAGCCAGGAGGAATTTGAATTTTCATTTATGATTTTAAAAAATTCTTAGGAAATTTGAAATATAAGGACATTTTCTTAAACTGGGAAAGGATAACTACAAAAAAAAAAAAAAAGATTGCAAGCATACTTAATAGTGAAATTCTAATGGTTTCCTACCATGAAAAGTATAAAATGTCATCAAGAGAAATTTTTAAATATCTGAATAAATAAGTGGATATAGTATTTTCATGGATTGCAAAACTTAATATTCTAAAGAAGTAATCTCCCTTAATTGATCTTATATTTCAATGGAATACTAGTCAATATTCCAGAATACTCTTTGTGGAAGATCACAAGCTGATTCTACCAGTAAAAACCATAATGAGCTAACATGATCTGTCCACTACAATGATAAAACTGCAAAGACTGACAATGCCAAATGTGATGGTGAATTTTAGATGTCAACTTTACTGAATTAAGGATTGCCTATAGATCTGGTAAAGGATTATTTCTGGGTGTGTCTATGAGGATGTTGCTAGAGGAGATTGGCATACAGGTAAGTGGAACTAGTGGGGAAGATCTGCCCTCAATGTGTGTGGGCACCATCCAATCAACTAGGAGCTGGGATAGAACAAAAAGACAATTTTTCTCCCTCTTCTGGAGCTGGAATACATTCTTCTTCTCATCTTCATGGACATCAGAACTCCAGGCTCACTGGTTTTTAGACTCCAGGACTTATACTAGTGACCTTGCCCCATCCTCTCGGGTTCTCAGGACTTCTGCCTTGAACGTAGAATTATATCATTGGCTTCCCTGATTCTGAGGCCTTTGGACTTGGATTGAGCCACACTGCTGGTGTCACAGGGTCTCCAGCTTGTAGATGGGCCAACCTGTTGTCTCCATAATCATGCAAGCCAATTCTAACAAATCTCCTCTCATATATCTCTCTTTCTATACATCATATTGGTTCTGTCTTTCTGGAGAATACTAATACCCCAAATATTTAGCAAGGACGTGAAGGAGCTGGAATTCTTTCAACTGGTATTGGTGAAATCACTTTCAATACTATTTCTCCATTAAAGTTGAGCATATACATTCCGTACAATCAATAATTCCATTCCTAGGTATGCATTCCCTCACCTCCAATGCCTATAAAATCTTCAAACTAGAAATAACCTAAACATCTGTGATCTCTAGAGTGCTTCAATAAATTAACAGTGATACAACAAAATAGCATTCAGCAATAAAAATGAGTGAACTAAACCTACTTGCAGCAGTAGGAATGAATCAGAAAAATATAATACTGAGTGAAAGAATACAGGCACAAAATAATGTATATTGTATAATTCCAATTCAAACATAAGAAAAAATAGTCTATTAAATTAAATGTCTAGATGGAAGATGCCTTTTAGAAGACATGCAGCAATGACTGGAAAGAGATATGTCAGTGGCTTCTGGGGTACTGGTAATATACTATCCCATTTTGTGGGTGTGTTGACTTTGTGATAATTATTTGAACTATATAAGTTGAACACATTTGTATGTTAAACTTCACATAAAGTTATAAAAATCTATAAGAGGCAACTAAAGTGAAGCTAAGATCAGTTTATAGTTTTAAATGCATATGTATGAAGAAGATGGAATAACAATGGGTTAATATCCTTCTCATATAAAAGAGAAATACAAAACAAATTAAATCCAAAGGAAGTAAAAGAAAAGAAATCATAGATGAAGGATCAGAAATTAGTGAAAGAGAAAAGAAATATGTAATAGCTAGGATAAACAAAGTCAAAAGTTTGTTTAAAGATGAATAAAACTGACAAACCTCTGGCAAAATGAACCAAGCTGTCAGCAATAAAAAGGAGGTATGAGTTCATATTATGAAGATATCTAAAAATAAAGGAAATTATGAAAGAGTTATGCCAATAACATCAAAAATTTGGATGAATTGTACAATTTCTAAAAAAATCTATGAAAAGTACAGAAATAGAAAATTGAATATTCTTATAACTACTAAAGACAATGAATGTATAACTTAAAACCTTTCAAGAAAGAAAACTCCAGAGATTACTTTATTTGTGATTTCTATAAAATACTTAAAAAAAATCAATGCTATACATTTACAACATCAGAGATCAGAAAAAGAGAGAGTAGCTTTCAAAAATTTTTAAAAACTTTTTATTGAGACAGGGTCTCACTATGTTGTTTAGGCTGGTCTTGAACTCCTAGCCTGTAGCGATTTACCCACCTCAGCCTTCCAAAGTGCTGGGGTTACAAGCATGAACCACTGTACCCGGCCAAGAAGGAGTAGCTTTAACTCATTAATGCAGAATAAACTTGATAACCAAACCAGACAAAGACATTAGGAAAAAGGAGATTTTATAAGCCAATCTCACTAACATACATTGAAGCAAAGTCTCGAACAAAACAGTAGTAAATCTAGATTAAACCTTCTAAATGAAAACATGGAAAAATATCTCTATGAAAATATCTCTTTTGACCTCTATGAACAAAAAATGTTAAATGAGATTCAAGAGATGGATAAGCTGAGCTTTATTCAAACTAAAACTTCAATTCCACAAAATACATTATTATGAGAGTGAAAAAGAGGGTGAGCCAGGTGTGGTGGCTCACACCTATAAGCTAGCACTTTGGGAGGCTGAGGAAGGAAGGTCACTTGAGGCCAGGAGTTTGAAGCTAACCTTGAAAACATACTGAGAGCTCATCACTACAAAAAATTAACTAGGCATGGTGGTCTGTGCCTGTAGTCTCAGCTACTTGGAAGCCCGAGGTGGGAGGATCTCTCAAGCTCAGGAGTTCAAAGTTGTAGTGATCCATGATTATACCACTGTACTCCAGCCTGGTTGACAGAGTAAGACCCTCTATCTAAAAAAAAAGAGAGAGAGAGAGAGAGAGGAATAACTGAAGATAGAAGATAGGAAACTGTCAGAGGCTGTTACAGTTATCCATGGCCCTCCTTCCTACAGGATGTTGCCTCTATTCTCTCTGCCTGGATACTCAGTATATATACTGTTTCTGCCTAGCTACTCTAACTTGCCCTTCAAATATCAGCTCAGTCTTTCCTTCCTCCAGGAAGGTTTCTCTTTCTTTCTCTCCATTAAACTTCATTGTGGGTTTCATAATGTTTACAGTTTGAGTGTGAGAATTATCATATTTGAAGCTTTACATTTAGTTGAATGCTTACTTGGTTAGTATTTGCCTCATCTACTAAATTGTGAAGATCAATCATGTCTGATTTTTGCACAATTACTGTATCTTCAGTGCTTGTATATAGGGACTCAGTAGATGTTTTCTTTGTTTGTTTGTTTTAGACGGAGTCTTGCTCTGTCTCCCAGGCTGGAGTGCAGTGGGTCAATCTTGGTTCACTGCAACCTCCACCTCCTGGGTTCAAGTGATTCTCCTGCCTTAGCCTCCTGAGTACCTGGGATTATAGGCATGTGCCACCATGCCTGGCTAATTTTTGTATTTTTAGTAGAGATGGGGTTTCATCATGTTGGCCAGGCTGGTCTCGAACTCCTGATCTTGTGATCCGCCTGCCTTGGCCTCCCAAAGTGCTGGGATTACAGGTGTGAGCCACCACGCCCAGCCAATATTTGTTAGATGTATAAGTGAACAAGGGGATAGATAAATAAATATAATTCTACATAAGCATCAGAATAGAAGTCAGGGAAAAGGGAGGGGGCGGAGTATGAATGTGACTATAAAAAGGCCATATGAGAGATCCTTATAGTGATAAAAAGGCTCCCTTATCTTGACTATATCAATGTCCATATCCTGGTGTAGCAAAATATTACCACCAGGGGAAAAAGAATACAGGGTACACGGGATGTCTTTGAATCTACAATTAACTCAAAATAAAGTTTTTAAAAAGCTGAAGTAATGTTCAACCAGTGGAAGTTGGCCTAAAACTCTTTTCTCTCCATTGAGTTAAAAGGTAAAGAAAGCCCCCAAACAATTTAACATGGCTGCTGATATATTTCTCCATTACATGACAACTGTCGCAATAGTGGAATCAATGTGCACATCTACATGCTCCTCCTTTAAATGCTTGGCTGGAAGAAAACACACAGACATGCAATTTTTGGGACATATAGATGGTATCAAATTTGAATTAAGTGTTCCGTAAATTTTGCTGCAGTTTGGGAGGAGTAGAGGGTGGCCCTTTTGAGGATGCTATTGCTTCTGTAGTCATGGTCTGGCATTACTGGTATTATAAGAGATGAGCACAGGATTCAGATCTATCTTTAAGTGTCCCGGAGAAATTTATCTTCTCTTCAGGCTATACTTAGCAGAAATACCTAAATTTATTATGTAAGTAACTGTAACTAGGCCCTGGTCAGAAAGTTGCCTGGGACCTGCAGAGGCCAGAGTATTTGCCATTGGTTTATAAAGCTGAGAAAAGAGAACTTTTAATATATCAGTGGTGGCTGGGCTCTATCCCAATGAGGAGAAAAAAAATATTGCAAAAATGTCTTAGTGAGATGTTTTTGGGGACACATAGAAGAGAGGCCATATAAATGAGGTTATAATCAGAAATCTATATAGATGATCTCTGAGTATTACTTTCTCTATGTAAGCACACACATAAACATATGTGTATTTTTATATAATCTCTGGATATGACTATGTATATACATGCACACATATATATAATCTTATATTGGGATTTTCTTTCTCTTTAGGCATGTTGTGGTAGTTGTGGAAGGATTCCTTTTAGATTTGGTCAGTGCCTGGTTAGTATAAATGTGCATTTTTTTCCTAAAGCCTAAGGAAAATTTTATTTTAAATTCTTATAAGCTATCTTTTCAAAAAATTGATTTGTGTATTTTTTATATAGTTATTTGAGTACTTCTTTTCATTTTTCCCCTAACTCACACCCTGCCTCCCACTTTCTACTGTTTTCTTTGATTATTATTGTCCCATAGAATTTGCAGGACAAAATAACCCTGCAATTATATGTTGTAACTGTTCGATAATTGCAAGCATAGTGCTTGAGTGCTTCACACAACGAGTTGGTACAAAGATAGGATCCCTTCAGGTCATCTCTGCTGGAGATATTTATCATCATACAGATGTGAATAGAGCCATCTGAGAAAAGTGGTTTATGAAAAAAAAAGATAATTCAAAGGATGTTGGATGAGAGTGGCCAAAATTCCACGGTCCGCAAACCCACTGGCAAATGAGAATAACAACAGAACCCATGGAAATAGCATTCGATTGATGCTGAAATGAAAGAAGGTTTGTGGGAAGGACACTGAAGATCACTGGGTAGAATCAAGCCTTGTTTGGAAATCTGATTACTAAGAAATGAGGAGGAGTAAGCAGCCTATTAGATTAAAGGGCTTGTGAAAACCTATCAGCCACTCTGAGCACAGTTGCAGAGGCAGTAATGAAACCACTAAGATGTGCAGAGATAGACATAGATTTTCTGGAGGGAGAACTAACGAGAAAAATGGGGATGAGAGTTGGCAAATACTTTCTTGGAAACCTTCAAAAGCTCTATTCTTTGCAACTAATGGATACTATGTTAGTCTTTATAAAGCTGAGCTCTAGGTAATTTTTGTTTTCCTTATAGAACAAAGTGAATTAGAAAATAGACCCAAAAGTAAAACATTGCTAGGAAAAGAACTTAAAAAACCTAAGTTCAAGATTTCAGAGGTAAGTTATTTATGGCTTTCTTAAAAATCTCTAAAATTAAGCAAAAATTATGATCAAGGTAACAATATCGCATGTTTAGAATAACTATGGGCTAATTGAGTTGTATGATCTTAGGAAAAGTAAGAAAAAGTAACAAAATAAAGTGACCAGAGTCTCAGAGACTGGTGGCAAAGTCAACAAAAGAAAACCCTGGAACCATGAACTGTCTACTGGAGACACACTTTTGATTCAAAGGCACAAACAAGTTTAAAGTAAAAAAAATAGAAAAAAGATATATCATGAAACCAGAAAAAAAGGCAACAAACTCTAATACAAAAATGTATAGTAGAGACAAAGACATTTATAAATCTGTATGCATCTAACAACAGAGCTCCATGAAGCAAAATTGGCCAAATTAAAGGGAGAAATAGACAATTCAATAATAACAGTTGGATACTTCAATGACCCATTTTGAATAATGGATAGAACAACTAGACAAAGATAAACAAGGAAACAGAAGACTTAAATAAGTATATTAAGCAACTAGAGCTAACAGATATCTATAGAACACTCTACCGAACAACAGCAGAATCTCATTCTTCTCATGTTACATTGTCTGCATTGGCCATATATTAGGCCATAAAACAAAGCTCACTAAATTTGAAACAATGGAAATCATAAGGCTTTGGTGCTACAATCACAAATACATTAAATTAGAAGTCAATAACATGATGAAATTTGGAGAAGTTATAAATATGTAAAATTAAACAATACTCTCCTAAATAATCAATGGGTCAAAGATATAAAATTAGAAAATACTTTGAGATTACTAAAAATCAAACACAACATACCAAACTTTACAGAATACAGCTAAAGCTGTGCTGAGAAAAAAATTTATTGCTATCAGTACTTATATTTTTTGAAAAAAGAAGAAAGATTGCTGTTAATAGTTTCTTTGCTGTGCAGAAGCTTTTTGTTTAATTAGATCCCATTGTCAAATTTTGTTTTTGTTGCAACTGGTTTTTATGTCTCTTTCATGAAATCTTTGCCTGCTCCTATGTCCAGAGTAATATTTCCTAGGTTATCATCCAGGATTTTTACACGTTTAAGTTTTACATTTAAGTCTTTAATCCATCTTGAGTTGATTTTTTGTATATGGTTTAAGAATTGAGTCCCGTTTCAATCATTTGCATATGGCTAACCAGTTATCCCAGTAACATTTATTGAATAGGGCATCTTTTCCCCATTGCTTGTTTTTGTCAATTTTGTAAAAGATAAGATGGTTGTAGGTGTGTGTCATCATTTCTGGGCTACCTATTCTGTTCTGTTGGTCTATGTGTCTGTTTTACTAGTACCACGCTGTTTGGTTACTGTAGTCTTGTAGCATAGTTTGAAATCAAGTAATGTGATGCCTCCAGCTCTGTTATTTTCACTTAAGATTGCCTTGGGTATTCAGGCTCTTTTTTGGTTTCATGTGAATTTTAAAATAGTCTTTTTTTTTTTCTAATTCTGTGAAGAATGTCTTTGGTAGGTTGATAGGAATAGCATTAAATCTATAAGTTGCTTTGCTCAGTATGGTCATTTTAACCACATTGATTCTTCCTATTCATGAGCATGGAATGTTTTTCCATTTGCTTATGTGAACAAACAACCTACAGAATGGGAGAAAATATCTGCAAACTGTGCATCTGACAAAGGTCTACTACTCAGCATCTATAAGCAAGAAAACAAGCAACCCCATTAAACAGTGGGCAAAGAACATGAAGACACTTTTCACAAGAAGACATACACATGGCTAACAAGCATATAAAAAATGGTCAACATTACTAATCATTTGAAAAATGCAAATCAAAGCTGCAGTGAGATACCATCTCACACCTGTCAGAATAGCTATTATTAAAAAATACAACAACAACAAAACCACAAATGCTGGCAAGATTGTGGAGAAAAGGGAATGTTTATACACTCCTGGTGGGAATGTAAATTAGTTCAACCATTGTGGAAAGCAGTTTGACAATTTCTGAAAGATTTAAAATGTGATTACATGTGACACAATAATCCCATTATTGGGTATCTGTCCAAAAGAATATAAAACATTCTACCATAAAGACATGTGCAAGCATATGTTCATCACAGCACTATTTACAATAGCAAAGACATGGAATTAACCTAAATGCCTATCAAAAGTAGACTAGATAAAGGAAAATATGGTACATATACATCATGGAATACTCTGCAGCCACGAAAGAGAACAAAATCATGTCTTTTGCAGCAACATGGATGGAGCTAGAGGCCATTATTCTGAGTGATTAGCAGGAATAGAAAACCAAATTCCACATGTTCTCACTCATAAGTGGGAGCTAAACATTGAACACAAATGGACACAAAGAAGAGAACAACAGAAATTAGAACCTACTTGAAATGGGAGGAGGGTAGAAAGAAGATGAGGATTGAAAAACTACCTATTGAGGTACTAAGATTATTACCTTGGTGATGAAATAATCTGTACATCAAACCTCTGCAACATGCAATTTACCTATATAACAAACCTGCACATGTACCCTGAACCTAAAAGTTAAAAGAAGAGATCTCAAATAAGTAACCTAGTCTTTTATCTTAAGAAACTAGAAAATGAAAAGCAAATTAACCTCAAATAAGAAATAAGGAAATAAAGAATAGAGCAGAAATACAATAAACAGAGAATAGAAAAATGATAGAGAAAAATCATTCAATAAATATAGTTTAACATCTTTATGTGTCAGGCATTGTGGTAGGCATAGTTATCACTATGTCTGTCTTAGAAACTTGACTATGGGCTTCTTGTAAAGAAAAGGTTTGAGTGAATTGTTTTTGTGCAGGGGTCTGTGGTAAGGACTGTAGGCATCCCAGGTATTAATGGGGGCCGCTGGGATCTGTTTATCTTTCACCCACAGGGAGAAGTCCCTCCTGGTTCTGAGCTGATTCTCACTGGCAGATGGGGTGGCAGAGGCCAGGTTTTCCCTTTGGTTCTCAATGTGGCCATCCTGGGTTTCCGTGCTCTACAAAGATTTTTAGACTCTTTTGATGTACTCTGGTAATCTTGAGTTATTTTCATCAAAATGTGGTTTATTCATTGTTTTGGCCATCTTGGTTGCGGAGGAAGAACACCAGAGGCTTCTAGCCAGCCATCTTGCTGACATCATCTCTTGTTTATTGGCCTTTTTAAAAAAATATATAAATGAAGGGACTGAAGTTTGAGTTCTAGGTCAAGGACATACAGTAATAAGTGTGTTAAAGATGAGTTTTAACCCAAAACCTGTAGTACTATTCCCACCATACCATGCTAAGTATTAAAGTAAAGCCTTGCTTGCAATTGGACAGATTATTGGGTACAAACAAGGCACTAAAAGAATCCCTGTCCCAATGTTGCTCAAATAAGTGACCTCTGAGAGCAGCTGTCCAGGCAGGTGCAACTCTCCACAAGCTCTCTAACAGTGGCTGCTGCCTGTCACTGACAGCTAGTTTCCAGATCTCTATACTGACACCCATGTAAGGCCTCCCAAAATTGATTTTCCCCTGCATAATGGCTTTTGTACCCTTCAGCAACTCAGGCTTATTTTTTGATTGAACTAGACCCTAGTAGTTTCCAGACTAAATGGATTTCAGAAGTTCTGAAATGCTGAGCTGTTTGAGAAATGTACAACCTACATGTGGCCACAGAGGGAATCTTCCTTGTAAGCCAACTGCACCCTAAATATTGAAATGTCATTTTCACAGCTATGCAGTTTTTCCAGATGGACTATTTTTCAAAATGGTTGACATTAGCAAAATATTCTTGTTATTAAAAATTTATATAATTTTGGGTTTGAAAAGAACCAATATTAGAAATAATGTTCTGTGAATGAAAATGTGAATAAAAATGTCTCTAATGTCACTTGTCTCTAATTAAATTTTTTCCAAAAAATGTTGTCAACAACATACTGTGATTCTGTTAAATAGGAAAAGGAGTTACCTTATAAGGTTTAGCAATGTTCCTGGAGTTACTTCCACAAGTAAAAGTGAATATAGCCTTTCCAGCTAATGACCACAATGCACAAGAGTCATCTGAAGTAAGCATCCTCAGATTGCAATCAACACTTTCACATAATAGCAAATTTGAAATTTTATCTGGATGCTGGATTTTATCTTGGTTGGTGTCTCATTTTGTGGTTCCCTGTAATCTAATACCAAGTGTCTGTGTTGCAATGTTTTGTTTTGTTTTAAACTTTCAAAATTGAGGTACAACATGCACAGTCAGGTATATAAATCTTCAGTGAACAACTTAATAAGTGTTTGCACATGTATACATCTGTGTAGCTACCACCCAAATCAAAATATAGAATATTTTCAGGACCCCTGAAAGGTCACATGTGCCCCTTTTCAGTCAACAGCCTCTTCAGAGGTCACCATATTTTTCCTTCTGTCATTATATATCTGTTTTGCTTGCTCTTGAATTTCATAGCTGTACCCTTTTTGCTTCTGGTTTCTTTTGCATAATATTGTTCCTGTGAGATTCATTCATTGTGCATGTGGCAGTAGTTCATTCTTCTTTGTTCCGTGTAGTATTCCATCATACCATATTTCCTTTTAAGAATCATAGCTGGCTAGGCACAGTGGCTCACGCCTGTAATCCCAGCACTTTGGGAGGCCGAGGCGGGTGGATCACCTGAGATCAGGAGTTCAAAACCAGCCTGGCCACATGGCAAAACCCCGGCTCTACTAAAAATACAAAAATTAGCCAGGCTGGTGGTGGGTGCCTGTAATCTCAGCTACTCAGGGAGGCTGAGGCACTAGAATACCTCGACTCCTGGAGGCGGAGATTGAAGTGAGCCAAGATCGCGCCATTGTACTCCAGCCTGGTCGACAGAGCAAGACTCCGTCTCTAAATAAATAAAAAAATAAATAAATAAATAATCATAGCCAGGCGAATCACAGACTCATTCAATGTGGGGCGAATCGCTCCATCACTGCCAGCAAAGGATAAATTAAATTAAAAAAAAAAAAAGCTAGCATCTTATCTCCTTCTACAGAGAGGAAAGAACCACCATCATCTACCCAGAAAAATTTCATCTCACATAGGCAGACAAATCAGTCTTTTATTGGGTCAGGGCAATTTTACTTGTCGAACAACTGCCCGTATGATGCTTTGCAATATCCAGGGATCCCTGATAAGAAGGTGGTATTGTTAATTGACAAGCATGGAAGAAAATATTGCCTGTTTGATTCACAATTAGTAAATCATAGTCATATGAATATCACCTGCAGTTTGAAGTGGAGATAGTTGCTAGGAGCAGTTCGCTTAAGTCAAGCATTGATGGTACTCAGGCCTGAGTTACACTGATGCTCAGTGCAGAGACCCAGGTAGAATATATGGAGACCATAAAGAAAGAGGCTCCGCAGACAGTGCTCACCACAAACATAAAGGAGCAGAACAAACTAAGATGGATAAGGAGCTTTAAGGAATGAAACCTTTTACTAAGGTAGACTTTACATGGAAATACAATAGTGCTGTGTATCCGGACACATATAGAAACACGGGTGGAGATCAATAGGGAAACTGGAGCCTAGAATATCGTATCTCTTAACATGTAAGGCTTGTTTTTAGGATCTTGTAGGAGGTTGAAACATTTTGGTTTCAGCCTGCCGTAAAGTGCATGTAAGTCCAGACCTTACCAGTGCATTGTCATAGTGAGAGCCAATCATCCAAATAGTTACGATAACTAGAAGCAGAGAAACATTTGATGAAAGAGAAAAAGAAAGGAAGGGTGTTATAAGATTCATACATTCTGAAAGGATGAGCTTGAGGAGAGAGCAGAATTTTTAAACTACTTTAACTCCACCATTTTAATTTTATTAATAAAATAAATGCTTAATTGTGTTGTTATGATTTACTAATTTGTTCCTTCAGCTAGTTTTATTGAGCAGTTTCCATATACCAGGATAGGGAAAGAGCCTTGTAGGTGGCAATGCTTTTTGTCAAAGGCAGCTACCCAGAATCTGCATCTTTATTTTCCAAGGAATTTTTTTTTCCCATAGCTGTTTTTGCTGTCTCCACTTTCAAGTCTGTACCTATATTTACAGTTTTCTTTTTGCCTTTGACATTTGCACTTCTCAACTCAATGCTTCAGTAACTTTCCATGTCCTTTGCAAAGTCTGCAGCTAATAATTATGCTGCTTAAGAAGTTAAGAGTCTCGAGTTGGAATACTTCGAGAATTCTGAGCCAACAGCTCTTATTTCCTGACTGCATTTTTTGAGCATGTTTTGCAAAGGAGAAGCTGTGGGGAATTGTTTGGGTGTGGGACGAGGGAAAAGGATACATCCTTGGATATGTCCTTCTAATGAACCCTGGTTTTCTCATATCTGTTCCTCAACCATTTTGACGCTTAGCAAGAGACTCTCCAACTGGAGTAACTTGTTAAACTTCCAGAGGGCTCTCTAGCTCCTGACACCTCGTCTGCATCGTGTCATGCTGCTGTGGAGAGTGAAGCACATGTTATTCCCTTTTCACAGTGGAAACTGAGCCACAGGAGCCTACACGGAATCTGAACTAGACGGGTCTCTACCCCTGCCTGCTTCCTCCGGCTGGCACAGTTATTTATGCTTCCGTCTATATAAGCTAGACCAAAGAATCAGTGTAAATTTTGATCAGAATTTAAATTAGATTACAGAAGGTTCAAAAGCTTGCTTTCCTCTTTATCTTCCTCTCTTTCCTTCCTTCTTTTTTTATTACTTTTTTTTTCCTTTTAAGGAAAATGATCTGAAAGATTCAATGCATTTGGTCATTAGAGTCCTTCTAGAGTCAGATCTGTGAAGAGTCCTTCTAGAGTCAGTTTCTGAGAAACACAGAGAGAGTGGCTCATCCAGCTGAGTTGAAGACTCTGGCATGGGCAGGGCAGCAAAAACCCCCAGATTGTCTGGAATCACTAAGAATTGTGGCATGCACACAGCTGGCTCTATCCACTCGAGTTGGGCTATGGTCCTATCCTGCCTCCTAAAAAGCACCAGCTCTTTATTGTGTGCCTACTCTTCCAGGAGTTAGGCTGTGTGCCGGGGATTTGGAGTTAAATGAAACGTAGTTCAGGTGAAGTGTGTGTGGGGATAAGCAGTTAAAAATGTGTCCTTGATGTGCTATGATTAAGTGCAAAATCAACCATGTCAATAATATGCTACAGCACTGCTGAAGAAAAAAGAATTGATTATGCATTGGGTAAGGAGAAGAACTGTGGGAAGCTTCTCCCATCTGTGTTGGGCTTGGAGTGATATGAGTAGAATTCTACAGCAGGAGCATTATAGACAAAGGTGAGAAAACAGGAATAGTCTGAAAATAATAATGTCAAAGAGGTTTCTGTAATTTTAATTACTTAAAGCATGATCCATTTGTTTCTTTATTCAGAAAATTATTTGCTGAATAACTTGTGCCAAGCACTGGCTAGTTACTAAGGACACAGCATTGAGCAAGACTGGCTACCTTCATGTCCACGGAGGGGAAAGTCTGATGGAGGGAGACAGAAGAGAATCAGCCACTTACACAGTTATTTCTTTGTTAACAGTCATGATAAATAGAAGTAAAATTGTGCCACGAGTGTGCCTAGAAAGGGGCCTGATCTTGTCTTTGGGGGATGGGAAGGCAGTCAGGATGCATTTACTCAAGGAAATGACACTTGTGTTGTGATCCAGAAGTTGATTAGGAATTAGTAAAATGGAAGGGGAAGCACATTCTGACACAGAGAGGTATTATGCTCTGAATTTTGTCCCCCTAAAATATATATGTTGAAGCCCTAAGCCCAGTACATCAGAATGTGACTGCATTTGGAGATAGGCTCTTAAATGTGGTCGTTGGGTTAAAATGAGGCCATTAGAGTGGGCCTAATCCCATCTAATTGGTGTCCCTACAAGAGGAAATTTGAATGTACGAAGAGAGACCAGGGATGCATGCACACAGAAGAAAGGCCATGTGAAGACACAGCAAGAAGAGAGCCATCTGGAAGCCAAGGAGACAGGCTTGAGAAGAATGCAAACCCACTGACACTTTGATCTTGGACTTGCCAGCCTCTAGAACTGTGAGAAATAAATTCCTGTTGTTTAAGCCACCCAGCTGGTGGTATTTTGTTCTGGCTGTCCTGTTTTGTTATGGATTCTGTTGGAAGATGGGGAAGGAGATCAGTGTGGCTTATGACACTCCTTCACTCTGTGGCCTGGGTAAGTCTGTCTCCTATTCCGGGGACTGGGAGTTGTCTCCTGTAAGACAAATGCCGTGGACTGATCACTCATCTCTGAGGTTCCTTCTGGGTTTTTGATACTGTAAATTCAAAGCTTTAAACCCTTATAATTCCAGGATCCTAGGAAAGAAATGATCAAGATGGTTATTTGTGAATCTCTTAATAAAACTGAGAACACTTTGGAAAATATTCTTGATTCATCCTGCCCTATTCTCTCTCTCTCTCTCCTCTAGTAGACCCTAGTGTCTGTTGTTCCTATCTTTACGTCCATGTGTACCCAATGTACCCAATGTTTACCTCCCACTTACAAGGGAGAATATCTGGCATTTGGTTTTCTGTTCCTGCATTAGTTTACTCAGAATAATGACCTTCAGCTGCATCCATGTTGCTGCAAAATACATGGTTTCATTTTTTGCGGCTGTGTAGCATTTTACGGTATATATCTATTACATTTTCTTTATCTAATCTGCCACTGATGGGCACCTGAGTTGATTCCATGTTTTTAGTATTGTGAATTGTGCTGTAATTAACATGTGGGTGTGTGTATGTGTCCTTTGGGGTATATACATATTACTAGGAATTTCCTTTGGGTATATGCCCATTAATGGCATTGCTGGGTCAATGGTAGTTCTGTTTTAAGATCTTTGAGAAATCTCCAAACTGCTCTCCACAGTGGCTGAGCTAATTTACATTCCCACCATTGCCCCTTTTTCACCGCAGCCTCACCAACATCTGTTATTTTTTGGACTTTTTTAGTGAAAGCCATCCTGACTGTTGTGAGATGGTATCTCACTGTGGTTTTGGTTTGCATTTCTCTGATGAGTGCTGATGATGAGCATTTTTTCATGCTTGTTGGCCACGTGTATGTCTCCTTTTGAGAACTGTCTTTTCTTGTCGTTTGCACACATTTTAATGTGATTATTTGTTTTGTGCTTGCTTCATTGTTTAAGTTCCTTATAGATTCCGGATGTTAAACCCTTCTCGGGTGCCTACTTTGTGAATATTTTCTCCCATCTGTAGGTTGTCTGTTTACTTCCTTGATAATTTCTTTTGCTGTGCAGAAGCTCTTTAGTTTTCCTAGATCCAACTTGTCAATTTTTTTGTTGTTGTTGCTGCAATTGCTTCTGAGGACTTAGCCATAAATTCTTAACCAAGGCTGATGTCCAGAAGGGTGTTTCCTAAGATTTTTTCTAGGATTTCTATTGCTGAGGTCTTCCACTGAAGTCTTTAATCTGTCTTGACTTAATTTCTGCATATGGTGATAGGTAGGGGTCCAGTTTCATTCTTCTGCATATGGGTATCCAGTTATTCCAGTACCATTTATTGAGTGGGGACACTTTTCTCCATTGCTTATTTTTGTCAAGTTTTGTCAAAGACAAGATAGTTGTAGGTTTGTGGCTTTATTTACGGGCTCTATATCTGTTCTATTGATCTGTGTATGTGTTTTAGTTACTGTGGCTTTGCAGCATAGTTTAGAGTTGAGTAATATGATGCCTCTGGCTTTGTTCTTTTTGCTTAAGATTGCCTTGACCATTCTTTTTTGGTTTCATATGAATTTTAGAGCAGTTTTTTTCTGATTTTGTAGAAAATGGTGTTGGTAATTTGATGTGAATAGCATTGAATTTGTAACTTGCTTTGGGCAGCATGGTCATTTTAATTATATTGATTCTTCCAATACATGAGCTTGGAATGTTTTTCATTTATTTGTGTCATCCCTGATTTCTTTCAGCAGTGTTTTGTAGTTCTCATTGTTATCCTTTACCTCCTTGGTTAGATATATACCCAAGTATTTCACTATTTTTTGGGACTGTCATAAATGGGATTGTGTTTTTGATTTGGCTCTAAACCAGAATGCTATTGGTGTATAAAAATGCTACTGATTTTTTTTCTGCTCTGATTTTGTATCCTGAAACTTTACTAAAGTCGTTTATCAGTTCTAGGTGCCTTATGGGAGTCTTTAGGATTTTCTAGGTATGAAATAATATTATCAGTGAACAGAAACACTTTGACTTCTTCTTTTTCTTTCTGGGTCCCTTTTATTTCTTTCTTTTGCCTGATTGTCCTGGCTGGGACTTCCAGTACTATGGTGAATAGGAGTGGTGAGAGTGGGCATCCTTCTCTTGTTCCGGTTCTCAAGGGGAATGGTTCCAGCTTTTGCCTATTCAGTATAATGTTGGCTGTGAGTTTGCCATAGATGGATCTTATTATTTTGATGTATGTACCTTCAATGCCTAGTTTGTTGAGGATTTTTATCATGAAGGAGCATTGAATTTTATAAAATTTTTTCTGCATCTATTGAGATCATATAATTTTTGTTTTTAATTCTGTTTACGTGGCAAATCACTTTTTTTGACTTGCACATGTTGAAGCAACTTTGCATCCCAGGAATGAATTCTACTTGATCATGGTGAATCAACTGTTCAATGTGCTGCTCAATACAGGTTGTTTGTATTTTGTTGAGGGTTTTTGTGTCTATTTTCATCAAAGATATTGGTCTGAAGTTTTCTTTTTCCATTGTGTCTCTGCCATATTTTGGTATCAGGATAATGATTTAGTTAGGGAGGAATCCGTCTGTGGTTTTTTGGAATAGTTTCAGCAGTATTGGTAACAATTCTTTGTACAACTGGTAGAATTAAGCTGTGAATCCATCTGGTCCAGGGCTCTTTTTGGTTGGTAGGTGTTTATCACTGATTCAGTTTTGGAACTCATTATTGATCTGTTAGTTTTCACTTTCTTCTTGGTTCAATCTTGAGAGTTTGTGTGTTTCCAGGAATTTATCAGTTTCTCTACATTTTCTAGTTTGTTTGCATACTGGTGTTCATAATAGTCTCTGTTTATATTTTGTATTTCTGTGGGATCAGTCGTAATGTCATCCTTTTCCTTCTGATTGTGCTTATTTGGATCTTCTCTCTTTTTTCCTTTGTTACCTAGCTAGCAGTCTACCAGGGTTGTTCATTCTTTTGAAGAACTGTATTTTGGTTTCGTTGATCTTTTGTATGAATTTTTGCCTCTCAGTTTTGTTCAGTTTATCTCTGATTTTACATTTTGCTTCTGCTAGCTTTGGGATTGGTTTTTTTTTTTTCCTAGTTTCTCTAGGTGCATTGTGAGATTGTTATTTTGAGTTTTCTAATTTCTTTTCTTTTCTTTCTTTCTTTTTTTTTTTGACAGAGTCTTGCTCTGTCATCCAGACTGGGGTGCAATGGTGCAATCTCAGTTCATGGCAACCTCTGCCTCTCAGGTTCAAGTGATTATCCTGCCTCAGCCTCTGAGTAGCTAGGACTACAGGTGCCTGCCACCATGTCCAGCTAATTTTTTTTGTAGTTTTAGTAGAGACAGTGTTTCACCATGTTGGTCAGGCTGATTTCGGACTCCTGACCTCAAATGATCTGCCCGCCTCGGCCTCCTGAAGTGCTGGGATTATAGGCATGAAACACCGTCCTGGCCTCTAATTTCCTGACATAGGCACAAAACAGTACACTATTCATAGCTAAAAACGACTTCAAATTTATCTGCACCAAATTCAATATTAGGTGTTTTCCACTCAGTGTGTTTAATCTTCATGGCAACTTTTAATGTAAGCATTAATTTGTAAATGAAGAATTTGAGACAGGGAGGTTAAACTTCTCAAGGATGCCCAGATACTTTGCACCACAGGAGAGCAGAGATGGTGAGACACACAAGGAGTGCTTCCATCAGCTTTGAGTTCTGGACTGGCAGTATGACTGCCCTGTGGGGAAGTTCAGGCGATGGCATGGCCAGTCGTCCCTGTCCATGGTAGACCCTTGGTGCCTTGTGAATTTGCTTTCCTTCCTCAACTTTCTGATTCCTACACTTAATAAAAGGAGCTGCTGAGAGATAGACAGGATAGTCTATTTCAAACACAATGGACAGTTTATAGGTACTTCCCAGCTGAATAAAGAATGCCATTTACTGTATTAATCAACCACCCTGTACTAGAATGCTGGGATCCTGTTAGTATAACTGTGCCAATTCATTTGATTCCATCAAATATCTTCACCACATGGCAGGTGACTTTCAAGAAAGTATTGGCTGCTTCTCAGTGGACTTGGAATACAAGTACTGAATTAACCAGCCACCCTGTACTAGAAGGCTTAGAGCCTGTTAGTATAACTGTGCCAATTCATTTGATTCCATCAAATATTGTCACAACACTGCAGGTGACCTTTAAGGAAGTATCGGCTACTTCTCAGTGGACCTGCTGGAACTAAACCAATTTTTTGCCTTATTATTGACCTCATACATAACGATGTGAATATGAATATAAAGATATTCATATTCATATTTCTATCCATGTGATTCCCCCCATCAACTCTCTGATAAAAGACTATACTTCAGTTAAATTTTGTTTTGTAGAACCCCCACTATCATTATATGTTCACAACCAGCTTCTGGAAGAAAGAAAGAAATCACTCGAGGTTGTTTCCATATAGGAGAAGGACAGAAAATTGGCAACCAGGCATCAAAGTATAGCTTCTGTGGACTCTAGAGATTCATAGCTCCAGTGCTGGGAAGAGTCAAATGTAAAAGGAGGCCTCCCTGCCCATCTCATAACAAGGATGCTTCCTAGGGTCTTCTCAGGAAAAACAAGAGCGGAAACTGGCTTTGGATCACGTTACGTGGACTGCAGAAGCTCAGCTCAGGCTAGAAAATAGTGCTTCTTTGGCCATACTCCTTTTTTGTTAATTTTTTAATTTTTCAATTCCACAAAGATCTAAAACTGTTGTAATTCACTGTTCTCCATTCACAACCATTGTCTTCCTTGCCTACACTCAGAATTCTCACCATTATCTTTGAAATACTCCTTCCCCTAACTTTGTCTTTCCATCATCCTAGTTTCCAAAAGGCCATTTTATAGACCAGCTCATCACAATCAACTGAGTAGCTTTGTAGATCTACTGATCCCAGGTCCTCACCTGGGAATCAAAGAGATTCTTATTCAAAAACTCTGTGGTGGAGCTAAATAATATTTTAAGAATATTGCCCCACAATATTAAATAAATTGGCCAGGTCTCCCAGGAGGGAATCTTGGTGCCTGGGACAATGGTGTAGTGGTGCAGGGTATTTTCAGCATTTTAGATTTGTATCCAGTGAATGTATTACCTATTTCTATAAAATAAACGGAATTCACAATGAATGCATAAATAAACAAATACATAAAAGCATGTTCCCTTGGTGATTCTGCTGCACAGCCAGGTTTGAGAATCACTGCATTAACTCATCACAAGGGAAAAAAAATCAACCCAAATTGATTAGCCAATTTACCAGTCTTCCAGTGTAGACATCTTTCTTGTATCCCCAGTGATTAATACAGGGCCTGCATGGAGGGTAAGCAATAAATATTTGTTGAATTTAAATCAGTCTTCATTTGTCCTTTACAACAGACTGAGGTGAACATGGTCTCTTGAGTTCTGTATGTATTTTTATATGCCCCCTGCAAAGCTAAGGACTACGTCACCATATCCTTTGTGATAAATTCCAATTTTTAAGCATCTAGCACTGAAGTGCATTTCATCAGGCTGGCCCCAGGAAACAATGGGGTACTTTCTCTGATCCTGTTCTTTAAAGAACATAAAGAGTCATCTTTCAAGATAAATTTGAAAAGGGTCTTGGGTCAAAAGTCAGAAGTTTGTGTATACAGGGAGTAGTTAGAGGTTAGGGGAGTCTTCATGGAGGAGGATGGCACATCTTGGCCAAGCTCATGAGAATGATTAAGGTTTCAGTGAACAGTGATACCATAGGAAAGGTGGACTCAGGGGTTTAGACATTCCAGGTGGAGGTATTGGAATGGGAAAGTCTACCATTGGAAAGGCCACAAGGTGGGAAAGCATATTTGGAAAAAATAGGGAGCAGCTAGCTATAGGAAAGAAAAACCAGGACACATAGTCTGGAGAGGGTGGGGCCAGGTTGTGGGAGGCCTAATGTAAGTAATGCAAAAGACTTTGAAATGATATACGCACACAGGGAATCATAATTATTATATTATTATATTTTTAAGTCCTGGTTGGCCCTGTAGCTAAACTGGGCTACTATTTTTAGCAAGAAACACGTCCCAAAGCTTTTGGCAAAAGCTGAACAGCATATGAGGAAGCAGGCTCTTCAGCAAAAGAATGAGTTCCCGGGACAGATTCAGCTGGGTTTTGATGTTGAACCTGCTGAGAATAATGAGAAGAGAGGTAGTGAGTGGGAAGAATAAAAAGATAATTACTACTTAAAGAAATGTAGAAGCAGAGAAAATAACTGTTTTCTCTTCTCAAATGTAAGAGGAAAAGAAATCCAGAGATGGGTAATGATAAAAAGTAGCCCAAGATGAAATAAAGCATGCAAGTGACAGAAATCGATTCCCTGACAATTGTATATCCATTCTGGGCTCAAAGTCAGAGCCAACCTGGACTTTTGTTCTACATTCTCAAGTCAGTAAATTCCTCTTATTTTCCCTGAAGCACTTCCTACTGAGGCATTGTTGGGAAGGGTGGAATATATTCTTCCTTCCAGATCTTAAAGCTGCCAGCTAGCCAGAGTGGGAACTCCTAACAGGTGCCGAGGAGCACCAGCAAGATGGGAGTCCAAGCTAATGGAAAATAGAGGAAATGAAAGCATTTCCTAAGTGAGTGCTGTTTGTCCACAAATGATTTGAGGGGGGAAATATAAAAGAAATCATACAAAATTATCTTCTTTCAGAGTCAGTTTCATTTTTCCAGGACAGAGATGGAACCTGGTGAGCATGGATCACACTTACTAATTTCAGTCTCAAACCAGATATAGTTATTTGTTTTACAGACTAAGAGAGGCTTAAAAGGTGGAAGTTACCTTTTGATGCAAAATGTTCCCTGCTTCCTGACATATGATGTGCTTAGTCTCAGGTCTTACAAATTGAGGCACGTTGCTTAACAGGATTATTCTCTCTCTCTCTAATTTTTCATTTTCAAGTTCCTATTAATAGCCCTTTCTATAGGAGATGAGGATGAATACAGAGAAGATGCTCCTCACTTGAGCCCATTCTACTCCTCTGTCTGGAGGAGCAGAACTTCCCCTTAAGCTAACACACAACTAGCTTACTCCGCTTTAGTCCTTGTTGGGGATGAAATGTAAATTTGCTTGGGGAAAGATCTGGAAACAAAACTAGGCATTGAAAAAGCAGGGCCAGCGCTCGGGTGAGGTGAATAAGGTAAGTAAGGCACACAATTTAAGAAGTCACTCCAGCTCTGGGTCACACAGTGCAGGATTGGCCCTGGGAGTGGGCACCTCCTTTGATTCTAATCCCTGGGTGTCTCACTTGCCTCACCCTAGTCTCTGCCCAGAGCCCTAGTGTTCTATTCATAAACACCCAGGTCACCTTAATATTTTATGCAGTCAGTTCACCATTAATTCAGGAGATATATATCTGAATATTATTCAGAATATTTAGAAGTTGTTTCATCTCTTTCTTATAATCTTTCACTGGCAATGGCCCCAAGCATGTTAACTTTGTATTTTCCTTATTGCTTCCTGCAGAGAATCTTAGCGGCACTGCAAGAAGCTAACATTAAGTGAATTTGAGAAAGTAAAATAATCTCGAGGTGTTAATGATCACCTCCGAAATTTATCTGTTTTATAAGTATATTTTTTTGTTTTAATTTTCTACAAGTTTGAAACTTTCTATAAATTTGCATCCCTGAAATTCACTGTCCCACAGACCAACCAGGAGGCTAAACAAGAGGAGCCATTGCTCTCTTTATTGTCAACCGATCCTGCATAAGATCTCCTTCAACACTGTATGCTATAATCCAAGATCTCCTTCACTATATGATATAGTGCAATGTCTTCATTATATGCTATAATGCAAGATCTCCTTCACTATATGCTATACTGCAAGATCTCCTTCAACACTGTATGCTATAATGCAATGTTTTAAACTGCTGGTTGCTGGATTCTCAGGATGAATTAATTGGGAAGGTACTGTTAACCACCTAGAAAAGTGGATTCTTTCATTCTGGGATTCTGATTTAGTACCTTGCCAATGAAGATGATCTCTATTAACCTGGATAATAGAGGATTAGGATCCTTAGTCATTGCTGAAGGCTATGGTGGCATGATAGCTGAATGCCTCAGAAGGATGCTACTTTTCACATAGTCAGCTGTATTCATACTTTTCTCTGTGACTATTTGCTTGTATGCTTAGAAAGTTTTTTCCTGTTTACCTAAGTTATTTTTCTTTTTGATTTCTCATTTAAAATATACTTAACTCTTTTATTCTTCTAGAATTTCATTCTCTACAAGTTCTAAGGAGAATGTCTAAATTTATTTTTCTCTGGTTAGTAAAGCAGTTCACCTAATAGTATTCATTTTAGAATTTCTCAAGTTTGTGAATACATGAACCTCCTTGATCACATAAAAACCAAACTTTCGGCCGGGCATGGTGGCTCAAGTCTGTAATCCCAGCACTTTGGGAGGCCAAGGCAGGGGGATCACGAGGTCCAGAGTTCAAGATCAGACTGGCCAACATGGTGAAACCCCATCTCTACTAAAAAATACAAAAATTAGCTGGGCATGGTGGCTCGTGCCTGTAATCCCAGCCACCTGGGGGGCTGAGGTAGGAGAATTGCTTGAACTGGTACCGGGAGGTGGAGGTTGCAGTGAGCCAAGATGACGCCATTGCACTCCAACCTGGGCTACAGAGTGAGACTTCATCTCAAAAAAAAAAAAAAAAAAAACAACCAAAAAACCCACCAAACTTCCAAATAATTGAGGACAAGGGGAAAAGCCTTATTATGCTACATTAACTGTAAAACAGCAGATACAAAACTGTAAATCAATTTGATTCATATATAATGTTATACACTATATATACATACATATATATAATGTGTTTTATTTATACATTTAAAAAGGCTAAAAAACACAACTAATTCTTAGTAGTTTATGTATCTTGGGTGACAAAATTATAGGCAATTTTTATTGTTTTCTGTATGCTTTTTGAGTTTTCTGAATATCCTCAATGGGCATATATTATTTTGATAATAGAATGATAAAAAGATTAAAATTTAAAACTTTTTTGTCTATTATATTAGCAAAGTGAAAAATATACATATGCAGGACAATTCTGGACAGATGGTGGCAATGACTGCAAAGTTTTTCAATTCTGAATCGCTATATAAAATTCGAGCAATTACATGGCAAATCATGAATAGCATTGACAACAAAACTAGGTGAAAAGGTGTCCCCACAAAACCCTAAAATATAAGCCACCAACAGCCACAAAATCTCCAGGGTATTGGCATTTTTGTGGGGAGCAAGAGTGAAAGTACAGACCAGCATTTTATAGAGCTGAGAACAGAGAACCCTAAATAGTTAATTGGTATTCACTGGAAAGTGACACAGGCTACTAGAGAACAGCAGCTGAAATGAGGGTGGGGTTTACTCTCTCCCACATTGGATGAGTACAAGAAATCTAGAGCTAGAGAGGTGTGAGGGAGCTGCAGCCCTCAGCCAAAGCTCGAGATAAATTCTCAAAATAGCCAGAGCTCCTGCTAGGATGGGCCTGCCCTCAGGAATAACTGCTGGGAGTAGGATCAAAACTGAGCAGGAGATGGACACCAGGGACAAGGAAAGACAACAATGCATTGGAGAACAGAGATGGGAGACCTCAGGAAGCAGGCTGCCTATTTTGGACCATTATGAAACAACAGATGAGGGAGCTCTGTGAAGTTATAAAAGCTTTCCTGAACCACGCCCCATTCTGAAAGTGCAGAGAACCAATTACACATAAAAATGGGAAAGAAAAGTATGAAGGCCAAGTACATACTCAGTTATTATAAGTAAAAAGAGAATAAGGGGCAGAATAACATCTCTGCAGACAATGGAAGCATGCTAGAAAGATATGCTCCCAAACAACAAAACTATATCTACAATTTTAAAACTAAAAGAGATTAAGAAAATGGTATGACATTAAAGAACAATACAGATCAAAATCAGAAAAACATGAAAATGTGATGACAAAACCTGAGAACTAAAAATAATTAAAAAATGGTGATCGCCTTATAATGTTTTTTAGCCAGTAACAAGAGAGACATAGATATGAGCATCAGTTGTAAGTTTATAGGAATCTGTAGAATTAAAATTAAGTGAGAGCTAAGAAGGGGAGGAGAGAATTCATAGGTACTATGTATTATGACAATGCAGATGTAGTAGAACTCCAAGAAATATAGGAGAAGAAAGTGTAAATCATCTGCAAAAATAATTGTAATATTTTCAGGAATCATATTCACTAATATTAGTATTAGTATCAATATTATTATTTGGATATTGTTGTATGTATAATATATGAATAAATAAATGAGTAATTATGGAATATTTTCATCCTATCATCCCTGCTGTTCTTGAGAACCAAGATTCTCTGTGTGAAAGGAAGGAGGTCCACATATAATAGAGAAAAAGTTAAGTAAAAGTTCTGTAGGCTTAAATTTGAATTAGAGGTAGCAAAATAAACTTATGCGGTCTTTTATCTTTATATATGTATGTGTGCATGTGTGTATTTCCTAGCTCTGGATACTAATGAAGAGAGAAGCCTAGAGACAGTGATCCTCCCAGTAGCAATGAGCTAGTACCCAGGTTGTGGTATTGAAATAAAATTTGCCTCTAAAAGAAACCTGGGATCTATAAAGAATTAGCTGATTCCGGGTCTGGGCCCTGAAAATTAATATGAGCATGAAAAACCTTGTCACACACCCAGAGTGGGTTGCTAGTAAGTGACCAAATCCTACCTGAGTCATGACAAAAGGACTTCAAAGGCCAACTTAACAACCCTCTCACTTGCTAAAATTAATACAAATTGTTGTTCAATAATGATAAAACACACAGTGAATTGAAACTCATCAAATATGTTTAGATTCATGAGTTTATAACATTAACAAAATTAATTGCCTTCAAGGATGACAGCAAACCAATTCATTATCTTGCAAACCAGTAAGTCAGTAAATAAATGAAAGGATCAAGCATTTTCCTACCTTCCCTTTATAAACTATACTGCCAGTTAGTTAGCAAATAGTGGACGAGGACAAGTGTCTTCTTATAAAGTGTTCCAACAAATAACCTGCAGTAAAGTGTCTGACTCTTTTATGTTGACTGCTGACAACTTATAACCTCATATCTCTCTCCTTTCCTTCTGCCCCATATCTAGGCTACTAGCAAAGCTTGGTTTCTCTCCTTTGGCTCCTATAGAAGGTACAAAGCACACAAGCTTGCCTGTACACAGAAACCCTCACTTCAGTGCTACACTGTAATCCCAGTATAAACCCCTCGCCAGTCTCCTTTTCCTGCTCTCTCCAGCCATTTGTGGGCCAGCTTGCAAAGCCAGCCCTGCTCACCTCCAAACACCTCATGTAATGAACCTTCTCATCCCCTCTTGGTGTGCATGACATCATCGGCCCTGATGAACAATCAGTTTTGGGTGGGGATCCATTCTGCTCTGTTCTGATCATTCTGATCATAACATAGATGAAAATAAAAGGATAGACTTAGAATTCGATTTCCATTTTGCAACCCCCAATTAAAAAATGGGTCTATTCATTCAGTATCAAGGTCCACCAACATCATAAAGCAGAAGAAAAACTAGGCATTGTATGTCTGCAGCAGGCTATTTGAAAACTTAGCTAAGATAATTGATAAAAGTGGTTATATTACAACAGATTTTCAATGCAAATGAAACAGCCTTATCTTGGAAAAAGATGCCATTTAGAGCTTTCACAGTGACAGAGAATACATCAACGCCTGGCTTCAAAGCTTTAAAGGATAGGCTGATTCTTTTATTAGTAACTAATGAAGTTTGTAAGTTCAAGTTGAAGCCAATGCTCAGTCACCATTCTGAAAATCCTAGAGCTCTGAAAATTATCCTAGATCGACTCTGCCTATGCTCTATAGATGAAACAACAAGGCCAGATGACAGCTTACAGCATGGTTTAATGAACATTTTTAAGCTCACTGTTAAGACCTACTGCTCAGAGAAAAAGATTCTTTTAAAAATATTACTGCTAATGGATGACACACTTGGTCATCCAAGAGTTCTGGTGGAGATGTGCAAGGAGATGAATGTTGTTTTCACACCTGCTAATGCAACATCCATTCTGCAGCCCATGGGTCGAGAAGTAATTTTGAATTTCAAGTATTATTATTTAAGAAATACAATTCATATGGCTATAGCTACCATAGATAGTGATTCCTCTGATAGCTCTGGATAAAGTAAATTGAAATCCTTCTGGAAAGAATTCACTATGCTAGACACCATTAAGAACATCTGTGATTCATGGGAGGAGGTCAACATTAATAGGAATTTGGAAGAAGTTGATTCCAACCCAAATGGATGATTTTGAGGGGTTTAAGATTTCAGTAGCAGAAGTCACTGTTGATGTAATGGAAATAACAAGAGAACTAGAATTAGTAACAGCACCTAAAGATGTAGCTGAACTGTTGTAATCTCATAACAAAACTTTAAAGAATGAAGAATTGCTTCTTACCAATGAGCCAAAAAAAGTGGTTTCTTGAGATGGAAACTACTCCTGTTGAAGATGCTATGAACATTGTTGACATGACGACAAAGGATTTAGCATATTTCGTAAACTTAATTGACAAAGAAGTGGCAGAGTTTGAGATGTCTGACTCCAATTTTGAAAGAAGTTCTGTGGGTACAGTGCTATCAAACAGCATCACATGTTACAAAGAAATCTTTTGTGAAAGAGTCAATCAATGTGGCAAATGTAATTGTTGTCTTACATTCAGAAATTGCTGCAGCCACCCCACCCTTCAGCAACCACCACCTTGATCAGCCAACAGCCAACAACATTGAGGCAAAGCCCTCTACCAGCTAAAAGATTACAACTCACTGAAGGCTCAGACGATCGTTAGCATTTGGGACCAATAAAGTATTTTTAAGTTATGTACATCTTTTAGACATAATGCTATTGCTTACTTAATATACTATAACATAGGGTCAACATAACTTTTATGTGCTTTAAAAATGTAACAACAAAGCCTGATGAAAGCACATCTGTTTTATATGCACTGGAAAACAAAACAAATGTGTGACTCACTTTATTATGACATGTGGTTTACTGCTATTGTCTTCAACAGCTCCAAGTTATGCTTTTACCTTACATCATGTGATGGATTATTATTAACATACAAAAAGGTTATCAGCTCAATATTAATACTATATGCCATTTATTGTACCCTAGAAAGTGTAGACAATGTGCTGAGTAGTTCACATGCGTTATGTCTAATACTTATAGTATATCCTCGCTCTCTTTCTCTCTCTCGCTTCCTCTCTATTTTGTCACTCTGAAAATTGAGGCTCAGAGAACTTAAGGGATGAGGTTAAGTCCACATAGTTGTGGGCTGCCAAGTCAAGGTGACTGTATTCATAGGCAACAGACACCCTTAAGGGTCTAATCATGAGATGAGAGAAGATGAAAGATACCTCTAGTTGTCATCAATATCTCCAAAGAACGGAATAAATAGGAATATCATCAACAAGCAATGAGCCCAACTTGGGGGGAAACACAGACAGCTAACAGCTATTTCAGCTGATTTGCTCAGCTTCATTTGAAAAGGAAATAAGGCAGAATGGAGTCCTTCAATCAGATGGTTTAATCCTAACTTCAAGGAAGGCAAAAATCGTTGTTTTAGAGATGAGAGTTGCCTTTTTTAACCAGTTAAAAACTCTTAAAACAGAGAAAACACAAAAGCTGATGAGAGAAATGGGGCCTGGAATCAGGCAGAGATTTTTAATTCAGATTCTTGATAAAGTTTCACCATAAGGAGATTACTGGAAAGCAAAGAAAAATGAGCTATTAGTAAATGTATTAATGGTAGTAAAAGTATGACTCATACTTTTAATAATATTTAAATATAATTCATAGCACAAATGAAACAAATATCCAAATGGTTATCAATTTAAATATTTTATCTACAACTGTATAGATATAGAACTTTAATTTGATAACAGTCACTAAAAAATGAACTTTAAGGGGTGATTTTTGTCCTTAATTTTAACCGTTAAGAGGAAATGGAAATTTAGGTTGTTTCACAAATTCACAAATAACTCAAAACTAGTAACTAAGGTGAAAATTCAAAATAAAAATAATTTAAAAAATTGATTATTGATGAACATTTAGCCGGAGAACAGTGATTTTAAAATGATAAAGATTAGTATTTAAAAATGATAAAAAAAAAATTCAAGGATTTTATAGATGCTGACATTTTTTAGAGAAATTTTAAAATTCTTACTTTTGTAAGAAGAGCTTATCACTCTGAGATGAAAAATGTCCTGGATATTTTAAGCAAAATAATATCCAAATTTGCAAGATTTTTATTGAATGCTGAAGGCCATTGATTCTCAATCATGGTTGCATATTAGAATCATCTGGACAGCTTTAAAAATGTTAATTCTGCCTCTTATTCCAGACTGATTGAATTAGAATCTCTGGGAATAGGGTTGGGCATCATTTTTTTTCAAAAGTCCCCCAGATGATTCTATTGTGCTGTCAGGGTTCAGGACCATTAAGTGAAGAGAAAATTGTAAACATGATGAGAGTCAGAACTATGTGTGATTTATTCAGCACAGTGCCTGGGGCACAATAAGCGCTCAATAAAGATGGAGTGAATGGAGTAACTTAATAATTATGTGGCATATCTATAATTAGGAAAGCCTACCAATGCTTCCTATCCCCATCATATCATTTTTAAAGTTGCTCATGCTGAGTGATAACTTTTTAGTTCTTCTTGACTATACATTCAAATAGTATTTGCAAATCCAAAATCTAAAGAGATGAAATATCCTTTGAAATGAAGCTGAATTTGAGTGTGCCTACATCTTGTCCTAATGGAACCAGCTGCCTATCTTGTTAGCATTATAACAAGCACCTCATAGGTGGTGCCCCTAAGCACCTTATATGTGGTGACACAGTGCTGTGGTTGCGGCCTGAGG
The DNA here is from genome assembly GCA_963574635.1 of Cheracebus regulus. Lineage (NCBI taxonomy): Eukaryota > Metazoa > Chordata > Mammalia > Primates > Pitheciidae > Cheracebus > Cheracebus regulus. Next base: position 14,055 of record CAUYQU010043016.1, on the reverse strand, counting down.
ATTCATGCCTTCATACATTTTCGATGGTGACCTGCTGTCACACATATTTTACCTTAGAACCAGGATATCCATATATTTAAATCTGAAACATATGTCAATACTAATTTTTAATATGTGAAATAATCTCTGATATATTCTATATAATTCATTAAAAATATTAATAAACTCTCAATTTCATGATCACTAGGGAACCTTTAAAAAACTTTGAAAAATACTGCTGATGTATACTACTGATTTTTGTACATTGATTTTGTATTCTGAAACTTTGCTGAAGTTGTTTATCAGATCTAGGAGCTTTTGGATAGAGATTATGGGGTTTTCTATCTATAGATTCATATCATCTGCAAACAAAAACCAATTGCAACAAAAACAAAAATTGACAAATGGGACCTAATTAAACTAAAGAGCTTCTGCAGAGCAAAAGAAACAGAGTAAAAAGACAGTCTACAGAATGGAAGAAAATATTCACGAACTGTATTCAGCAAAAGTCTTAATATCCAGTGTCTACAAGGAACTTAAACAAATTCACAAGAAAAAACAACCAACACACACAAAGGACATGAAAAGACACTTTTCAAAAGAAGACATATGCGTAACCAACAACTGTATGAAAAAATGCTCAGCATCACTAATTGTTAGAAAAATGCAAATCAAAACCACACAAGATACCATCTCATACCAGTCAGATTGGCTATTATTAAAAAGTCGAAAAAGAAAAGACGTCAGTGAGGTTGTGGAGGAAAGCCAATACTTATACACTAATGGTGGTAATGTAAATTAGTTCAATAATTATTGAAAGCAGTGTGGTGATTTCTCAAAGAATTTAAAACAGAACTACCATTTGACCCAGTAATCCCACTATTGAGTAAATACCCAGAGAAATGCAAATTGCTCTACCATAAAGAGTTATGCACACATATGTTCATCACAGCACTATTCACAATAGCAAAGTCATGGAATCAACCTAAATATCCATCAATGGTAGACTGGATAAAGAAAATGTGGAACATATACACCATGGAATAGTATGGAGCCCAGAAAAAAGAACAAGATCATATCCTTTGCACCAACATGGATGGAGCTAGAGGCCATTATCCCAAGCAAACTAATGCAGGAACAGAAAACAAATACTATAGATTCTCACTAATAAGTGGGAGCTAAATATTGAGTACATGTGGACAAAAAGAAGGGAACAACAGACACTGGGGCCTGCTTGAGGGTGAATGGTGGGAGAAGCATGGCTATTAAAAAATTCCCTGTCAGTCAGGTACTATGCTTACTACCTGGATGATGAAACAATCTATACACCAAACCCCTATGACGTGCAGTTTACCTAGATAATAAACCTGCACATGTACCTAAACCTAAAATAAAAGTTTAAAAAGAAAAAGAAAAACACTGCTGTAATTGAACAGTGTACATAGCATGGCCAAGATAGAGCAGCAATACTTTTCTTACCATGAAGGAAAAAACGGATTTTCAGTGATTATAGCTAACTCATAATATCCTGGCACTGTACTCACTATAAATACATATTTTATTGTTTACTCTTTATTTCTTTCAACATGAATGTACGCCTCATTGAGGGCAGGACTTTCATCTGCCCTCTACATCATTCTATCATCAACTAGGTATAAATACAGTGCCTAACTCATATCAGAAACAGAGTAAATACCCGTGAGATTGATGAACACATAAATAAATAAATCACAACTATAGTTGTGTAAACAGTATGAAAGTTTCAATTATTTTTCAAAAGCGCTCAATTCCCAAGTCTTAGTTGTACGATTTGCATCCTCTTAAAGAGCCAGGCATATCATCATTATTTTGTAAGAGGATGCATGGTCTTCAGTGAAAAATATCATGATGCTCCTGAAACTGAACCAAGGATTAAAAAAATTATCTTTGTACTAAAGTTTATAGCCTTAAAACCAATAATAGTATCCCCATTAGCTGAGAGATAGAGAGAGAGAGAGAATAATCTATTTTTTGAATAATTTTCTATGAACAACAATAACTAAATATCTTGGCAGGGAAGAAGGCAGGCCGTGAAAGTAAAAGAGCCATTAAATTAAAAGCTTGGGAGCCATGAATGGTGAATGCCAATGAGACCACCAGATTTCAGGATGGTCTTGGCCTCTGAGGGGATTGGGAAAAGCAAAAAAGACCAGTAATAGGAAAATGATGACAAAAATGAAGAAATCATAGGTTACCTGGCAGGGTATCCAGGAGTAAAAGCAACACAGGGAAACAGAAAATAGGTGAGAGCATAGCTCAATAGATATTTATCCACATAAACATACAAGATATCACAGGTATACAAGTCACCAAAAGCCAGTGCTCATGGAGCTGAGTGACTCATAAGTTTCTATTCAACTCATAAGTTGCACCTAGAGGCTTATAGCCCAAGCTCTGATATTGGTAGAGAATGAAAATCCATTCATTTATATAGTCAATATATATTTATTGAACATTTGTCTTATACGAACATTAGGAATAGAATGGTTAGCATATTAGACACAGTCCTTATGCTCATGACATTTCTATTGTAATGGGAAATGTAAACACCTATAATATTAACAAATTAATTACATAATTAATTATTGATTATAATTTTAAGAATTATGAAGGAGATGTTCAATGGTACCATAAACGCTTGAGCTATGGTCTAAAGCGTGAAGAAGAGCCCACTGGGGCATTCCAAGCAGAGAGGACAGTCTTTGCAAAGGCCCCACGGCAGTGGGAGTATATTTCATTTGAGGATGGTGTGGCTAGAACACATGAATGAGGGCAGAATTACTAAGGAAGTCAGTAGGATCTGGACCATCCAGGGACTTTCAGGGTATGCTAAGTTTTGAGTTTTGGAAACTTTATTCTGAGACAAATGAGAAACTACTCAAGGGTTTCAAACAGAATTCAAAGGGGGTAGTGTTGAGGAAGATCAGGGACAGGAATTAATGAGAGTATCTGGCTCAGGTCTGTCCTGTGGTGAGTGTACCAGCATGATGACTGTCAATTGTCATGACTATCTCTTTCTAATTCTGACTGACATAGTTCTGTTAAACAGCTTTAGTTCTGTGACTGAATGATCTTTTCATTGTATCCCTTGATCTGTCCAAATTACTGAATAAAGAAGTTCTCCAGTTTAAACCATTTCTCATTAGAGAATGATTTAAAAAGAAAAAGGCTTTTCCTGTCTCTTACTACTGAAGAAAATATACTGAAGAGAGACTTGCCTTAATCTTGAGCCTGCAACTCATGCATTCCAAATATGATTTTCAATAAATCTGTTTAAATCCTCATTGTGTTTCCCTTTACATCTTCTGCTCCTTCCTTATATATCTAGCTTGAGAAGACATAGATCCCTTCATTCAATAAGAAAAACCCACAGCACCATAACCTGAGGATGTAATTCCAGCTATGTAGAAGTGTACATATCTTTGTGAAATTTTATGAAAGTGGAATTTCACTTTCCAGATGAGGAAACCAAGAGCCAGAGGCCTTGGAATCCCTGGCTTTCCAAAAAGCTCTATTTAGATAAATAGGATGTATATACATCTAACAGTTTTTTAAAGTACTGCTTTTAGAGTTAAATAAAATTAAATTATTCTATAAACTATGATTTTTTTTTTTAGAAAACCTATTCTTGAAAAGTCTAGGTGTGAGAAATCTGACCCCGCATGAAAGTATTTAAGTTTGATACCAGATCCAGCAATGATGGAAGATTACAATAATTATTTTAAATATTTATTAGGCAATTACTGTGTTCTAGGCACATGTGGAAGCTTTAGATGCATTATCTCATTTTACCCTCATAACTATTCCAGGAAATAGATACTATTAACATTTTCATTTTACAGATGAGGAAAATGAAGCTCGGAAAAGTTAATTTGCTGCCGGAAAATGTGGTAGGGCTGGGATCTGAACCCTGTTTATACAACTCAAACACTCCCTCTTTACTTCCAACATAATACCTAACACAATTAAGATTAATTACCTATCATGTGTAAATACAAGACCCCTCCCTTTTTTTTTTTTTTTTTTGCAGGTTACTAGCACAGTCCAGTATTGTAAAGTTATCAACTCAGGCTGGCATCTAGAAAGACAATGACTTGAGCTCAAAAATAGAGCCCCACCCTTCCTCTTCTATAAAGTGATCAAAAGTAATCCAAAAACAAGGAACAAAATTCTGTCATTAGTGGCAACATGGATGTATGGATGAGCTTGGAGGACATTATGTTAAGTCCAGACAAAGAAAGAAAATAAGAAAAAAATAAGAAAGAAAATAAGGCAAAGAAAGAAAAATAAGCCAGACAAAGAAAGAAAACACTGCATCTTCTCACTCATATGTGAAAGCTGAGAAAGTTGATCACGTAGACGTAGAGAGTAGAGCAGTAGTTGCTAGAGGCCAGGGGAGGGCAGCAGGGAGGGCACTCATGGTTCTTTCTTGATACCACATGCTGTACAGACACCACCATTAAAGCATTTTTATAGTGAGAAAAAATTATCCTTTCCACTTAAGAGGCAAGAGAGAACAATGAAAAAAAAGAGAAATCAATCAGAATGGAAAAATGTAAAATTGAGTAACTGGGGCATTCTTTAGGTTATTCTCTTTACTTTTGCATATGGTTGAAAGTTTTTATAATAAAAAGTCCTAGAGTTGGAAAATAAATTCAGGAGTAAAGTTGAAGCTTACAAAATCAAGGTATAAAAATTAGCAGCATTTCTATACACAAATAGCGATTAAACCAGGAAAGAAATTAAAAAGGCAGTCTCACAATAGCTACAAAAAAAAAATAAAATGCCTAGGAATAAATGTATCCAAGGAGGTAGAAGATCGCTACAAGAAAAACTACAAAACACTGTTGAAAGAAATTGAAGATTATCCCAACAAATGGAAAAACATCCAACGCTCAGGAATCAGAAGAGTCAATATCATTAAAATGATTACACTGCCCAAAGCAATCTACGGATTTAGTACAATTCCTATCAAAATAAACATGTCATTTTTTACAGGATTAGAAAAACCAATCCCAAAATTCATATGGAATCAAAAAAGGGCTTGAATAGCCAAAGCAATCCTAAGCAAAAAGAAGAAAAGCTAGAGGCATCACATTTTATGACTTCAAAATATATGACAAGGCTATAGTAACCAAAAAAGCAGGATGTTGGTACAAAAATAGACACACAGACCAATAGAAGAGAATAGAGAACTTAGCAACAAAGCCACGCATTTGTAGCCAACTGATCTTTGACAAAACAAGAAAGAAATTAGATTGGAGAAAAGGTAGCCTCTTCAGTAAATGATGCCAGGAAAATTGGAGAACCACATGCAGAGGAATGAAACTGGACCCCATCTCTCATTATGTACAAAGATCAACTTAAAATGGATTGAAGATTTAAATGCAAGACACAAAACGATAAAATTGCTAGAATGAAATCTAGGGAAAAATCTCCTAATTATTGATTTAGGCAATGAATTCATGACTAAGAGCTCAAAAGCACAGGCAACAAAACCAAAAAATAGATAAATGTGACTTTATTAAGCTAAAAAGCTTATTCACAACAAAAGAAATAATCAACAGGGTGAAGAGACATCCTATTGGATGGGAAAATATTTGCAAACTATTTATCTGACAAGGGATGAATATCCAGAATATACAAGAAACTAAAATACTCAAGAAAAAACAATCAAACAATCCCATTAAAAAGTAGACAAAGGACATGAATAGACATTTATCAAAATAAGACCTACAAATGGCCAATAGATGTATGAAAAAAAATGCTCAATATCACTAATCATCAGAGAAATGCACATCAAAACTACAGTGATGTATCATCTTATTTCAGCATTGCTATTATTAAAAAGACACACACACACAAAAACAAGTTGGAGAGAATGTGATAACTCTTTTCTTCATATCCTGTTGAAGAAAGAATTGAAGAAAAGAGTTAGTTCTCTTTTCTTCACATTCTGTTGGTGGGAATTTTAGGTAGTACAGTCACTTTGGAAAACAGTATGGTGATTTCTCAAAAAACTAAAAATAGAATTCCTCTTCAATCCAGCAATCCCACTACTGGGTATCTACCCAAAGGAAAAGAAATCAATGTATGAAAAGGATACCTGCACTTACATGTTTATTGCAATCCTATTCACAATAGCTAACATATAGAATCAACCTGATTGTCTATCAAGTGTATGAATAAAGGAAATGCGATGTATATACAAAATAGAATACTACCAATAAAATCATGTCATCTGCAGCAACATGGATGGAACTGGAAATCATTATCTTTAGTGAAATAAGCCAGGCACGAAATGACAAATATCGCATGTTCTTACTTACATTTAGGAGTGGAAAATAGATAACAAGGCTGGGGAAGGTGAGTGGGTGGGAGGGGAAAGGATGGAGAGAAGTGGGCTAAATGGTACAAACATATGGTAAGATAAAATGAATAAATTCAAGTTTTGATAGCAGAGTAGGATGACCATACTTAACATTGTACTTAAAATAATACTTAACATTGTACATATATTGTACTTGGGTGATGGACACAGAATACTCTGTCTTGATGGAACCACACTGTGTACACTGCACATTATTTTCTAACAAAATTTTTCATGCACTCTACAATTTTTCACAAATAGAAAAAGAATAGGAAAAAGAAATCTGCATCAACATGGGAAACCAGAGATGATATCACACTCATGTTCAAAACTTCCATGAATTTCTGATATGGAACAGAAATTGCATGAGAAAATGGACTAGCTTTGAGATAACTAAGCAGCAGTGAATCTGCAGAAATTGGATAGTTCCTAATTTGGATTCCTATTGGAACAGGTTGGGGCAGGCTGCTAGACAGAGGGGTCTCCCTCTGAGTACTCTTCACTGCAAATTAGTCAACAGAATTAGCACAGCAGGCAGTGGTCTGTCAAAGGAAAAGCCTTGGGGAAGGGGACTGCATATTGAGAGGCAATTTAAGAGACGCTGGGTGGATTTTCCCTCCATCTATGATGCCAAGAATTAACAAAATGTTACCTACAGCAAATATTTCAATCAGAATATGCAATTCATTCAGAATGCAAATGGTTTCTTAGAAAGACAGATAGCCTGTTTGAACGGCTGAAGCATACATTTGTTTATTAACCTTGAGATTGTATGGGGAAGAATCCATTGACATTTGTGGCATGGAAAGAAAGATGATGTGGTATTTTTTGGTATTTAAGGTGTAGAAATTTGACTGTTTATCATTCCTTTTATACCAAGTCTAAGGTCCACTCCCTTCTCATCCTCCAAGACCCAGCTCAAATGCCCACTCCCTTCTCGTCCTCCAGGACCCAGCTCAAATGCCCATTCTTACATAAAACCATTTCTTATTGCTCCACCCCAGTTTTTAATCTTCTTCAGCTAGAAGTAATATTTCTTTCTTTTTGTTTGTTGATCACTCTGGAAATTTTCTTCATTAGCTTTTCCAGCCATTTTTTTTAACTGCCTCACACCATGCCAGAGGCAATGGCTTTCTGATTTCTGCTACAATATATCAATTTTTTTGTGTTCTTATACTGAATATAAATGAAATAATATAGTACACAGTCTTATGTTCTTTTTTTTTTTAGAAAAAGAGAGAAAAGGAGAAAGAAAGAAACAGCAAAAGAAAGAAAGAAAAGAATGAAAGAGAGAAAGAAAGACGAAGAGAAAGAGGGAGAGAGAATGGGATTCTTGTTTTATTGTCTTATGTTCTTTTATTCCTTTTCATTGGTAAGTAGTGTTTTATTTTGTACTATTTGTTTAACCATTTTCTTTTTAATCAACCTTCCTTATTTCCTCTCACATTTTCTTCTAGAAAGCTCTATATTTTTAAGCTTTTATATTTAATTATATGATATTAAGTGAACTAATTTTTGTGCATGGCATGAAATGGGGACTGAGTCTTCTATTTATTTATACAAATGTCCAGTTATTCTAGCACCCTTTGTTAAAACAGCTTTTTCCACTGACTTTGTGCATTGAAGTTCAGTTGTCCATATATGTGTGCATATGTATTTAGATTCACAATCTTTCCCATCAATTGATCTTACACTGTCTTTATTACTGTAGCTTTATTTTGAAATAATAAAATATGAATTTTCCAATCTCATAGCTCTTTTTGAGACTATTTTTCTTATAGACCCTTTAAATTTCATAAAAATTTTACTTTGTTATATATTTATTTTAATAAGTTCAAATTTTATTCTAGATTCAGGGAGTACAAGTACAGGTTTGTTACTTGGGTATATTGCATGCTGAGGTGTTTGGAGTATGATTGATCCCATCACATAGTACTGAGAATAGTACCAAATAGTTTTTCAATCCTTTCCCCTTCCTTTCCCCCAGTGTTTAGCTGTGGTATTGGTTTTCTGTTCCTGAAATACTTTGCTTGGAATAATGGCCTCCAGCTCCATCCTTATTGCTTCAAAGGACATATCTCATTCCTTTTTATTGCTGCATAGGATTCTATAGTATACATGTACCACATTTTCTTTATCCAATCCACCATTAGTGAGCACCTAGCTTGATTCCATGTTGGCTATTGTGAATAGTACTGGAATGAACATACGAGTGCAGGTATCTTTCTGGTATTTTGGATACGTATCCAGTAATGGGATTGTTGGATCAAATAGTAGCTCTGTTCTAAGTTCTTTGAGAAATCTCCAAACTGCTTCTTTATATGGTGGCTGAACTAATTCACATCCCCATCAATAGTATATAAGCATTACCTTTTCTCTGAAGCATTGCTAGCATCTGTTGTTTTTTGATTTTTTAATAATAGTTATTCTGACTGACATGAAATGGCATCTTATTGTGGTTTTGATTTGCATTACTCTGATTAGTGATGTGCAGCATTTTTTTCATGTTGTTAGCCACTTGCATGTCATCTTTTGAGAAGTGCCTGTTCATGTCTTTTGCCCATTTTTCAATGGTGTTATTTGTTTTGTGTTTGTTCAATTGTTTCAGTTCTTTATGGATTCTGAATATCAGGCCTTTGTTAGATGCATAGTTTGTGAATATTTTCTCCCACTCTGTAGGTTGTCTGCTTTGTTGATAGTTTCTTTTGCTATACAGAAGTTCTTTAGATTAAAGGCCAATTGTCAATTTTTCATTTTGTTGCAATTGCTTTTGAGGACTTAGTCATAAATTCTTTGCAAAACTGATATCTAGAAAGGTTTTCCTATGGTTTACTTCTGGGATTATAATAGTTTGAGATCTTACATTTAAAATCTCGAGTTCATCTTGAGTTAAATTTTGTATGAGGAGTACAGTTTCATTCTTCTGCATATAGCTAGCAAGGAATTCCAGCATCATTTATTGAATAAGGTGTCATTTTCCCATTTCCTATTTTTGTCAACTTTTATCAAAGATCAGATGGCTGCAGGTGTCTGGCTTTATTTCTGTGTTCTCTATTCTGTTTCATTGTCCTATTTGCCTGTTTTTGTACCACTATGGTGCTGTGTTTGTTACCGTAGCCTTATAGTATAGTTTGAAGTTGGATGATTTAATGCCTGTGGTTTTGTTCTTTTGCTTAGGATTGCTTTGAATATTCAGGCTCTTTATTGGTGCCATATGAATTTTGGAATAATTTTTTCTAGTTCTGTGAAAAATAACATTGATAACTTGGTAGATATAACATTGACTTTGCAGATTGCTTTAGACAGTATGGCTATTTTAACAATATTGATTCTTCCAATCCATGAGTATGGAATGATTTTCTATTTGTTTGTATTGTCTCTGATTTCTTTCAGCAGTGTTTTGTAGTTTTCCTTATAGAGATCTTTTGCCTCCTTTTAAAGATATGTTCCTAGACATTTTAATTTTTGGTGGCAATTGTAATGAGATTGCATTTTTGATTTGACCCTCAGCTTGAGCATTATGGGTATATGGAAATGTTAATGATTATTATATACATTGATTTTTTTTAATCTTGAAACTTTACTGAAGTCATTTTTCAGTTTCAGGATGTTTTGGCTACGCCTTTATGTATGTAATTGTATTGTCTGTGGAGAGAAATAATTTGACTTCTTCTTTTCCTATGTGGGTGCCTTTTATTTCTTTCTCTTATCTGATTGCTCTGGCTAGAACTTCCAGTGCTATGTTGAATAGGAGTGGGAGAGTTCTCTAAAGGAATGAGTCTAGTTTTGCTTGTTTGTTTTTGTTTTGTTTTGTTTTTTATTAAGATGGGATCTTGCTATGCTGCCTAGGTTGGCCTTGAACTTCTGGGCTCAAGTAATTCTCCCACCTTGGCCTCTCAAAGTGTTGGACAGGCATGAGCTACCATACTTGATGGAATGAGACTAGTTTTTGACTGCTGAGCATGATGTTGGTTGTGAATTTGTAATAGATAGTCCAGGGGCTTTGGGGGTTTGTAGGGTTTTTTTTTTTATTACTGATTAAATTTTAGTAATCATTGTTGTTCTGTTTCCATTTTGATTTTCTTCCTAGATCAATCTTGAGAGATTGCGTATTTCAGGAATTTAACAATTTTCTCTAGATTTTGTAGTTTGTGTGTATAGAGGTGTTCATAATAATCTCTGAGGGTCTTTTGTATTTCTGTGGGATTGATTGTAATATCACCTTTGTCATTTCTAATTGTGCTTACTTGACCCATTTGACCCTTCTGTCTTTTATGCTTTGTCAACCCCACTAGCTAGCTATCCCTCTTCTTTCACGAAACCAATTTTTGTTTTCATTGATCCTTTTAATGGATTTTTGGGTCTTAATTTCATTCAATTCTGCTTTGATTTTAGTTATTTATTTTCTTTTGCTAGCTTGGAGTGAGTTTGTTCTTGTTTTTCCCTAATAATTTGAGAAAATTTCCCTAATTTTGCAAGTGAGGTAGGCATCCAGATACAAGAAATTCAGAGAACACTTGTAAGATATTACATAAAACTAACATTACCCTGACATATAATCACCAGACTGTTCAATGTCAATCCTAAAGAAAAAAAATCTTAAAGGCAGCTAGAGAAAAGGTCAGGCCATGTACAAAGGGCACCCCTTGAGGCTTACAGTGGACTTAGCAGAAACCTTACAAGCCAGGAGAGATTGAAAGCTAACCAAGAATTTCATATCCTGCCAAACTAAGCTTCATAAGCACAGAAGGAGTAAGGTCTCTTCCAGACAGAGAAATGTATTACCACCAGACTAGCCTTACAAGAGATCCTTAAGTGAGTTCTAAACATGGTAATTAAAGAGCTAGCTACTACCACAAAAATACACTAAAGTACATAGCCTATAAAACAATGGCACAATAGAAACTACAAAGCAACCAGCTAACAACTTTATGATAGGATTAAAACCTACATATCAATTTTAGCCTGGAATGTAAATGGTCTAATGCCCTACTTAAAAGGCACAGAGTGGAACGTTAGATAAAAAATAGAATCATCCATTTTCTGTCTTCAAAAGACTCATCTAACATGCAAAGACATTCATGGGATCAAGGTAAAGGGTTGCAGAAAGAAACATTACACAAATGGAAAACAAAAAAGAGCAGGGGTCACTAGTCTTACACAAGATAAAACAGAGTTTAAACCAACAACAACAGTGAAAAAAAAGACAAAGAAGGGCACTAGATAGTGATAAAAGGGTTCAGTTCAACAAGAAGACTTAACTGTCATAAATATACATGCCCCATCCATTGGAGCATACAAATTCATATAACAAGTACTTCTAGACTTAGGAAAAGATTTAGATAGCCACACAATAATAGCTGGGGGACTTCAACATCCTACCTATATTGTTAGACAGATCATAGAGGCAGAAAAGTAACAAATAAATTCTGGATATAAATTTGACACTTGGCCAATTGGACCTAACAGACATTTACAGGGTATTCCACCCATCAACCACAGAATATACTTTCTTCTTATCAGCATATGGAACATACTGCAAGACTAGTCACATACTTGGCCATAAAGCAACTCTTAAAATTTTTTTTTAAAAAAGTGAAATCATACCAACCATACTCCTGTACCACAGTGAAATAAAAATAGAAATCACTACCAAAAAGATATCTCAAAACCACACAATTACATAGAAACTAAACAACTGTTCCTGAATTGCTTTTGGGTAAATAGCAAAATTAAGGCAGAAATAAAAAACAATTTGGAAATAAATGTAAACAAAGACACAACATAATAAAATCTCTGGAATGCAGCAAATGCAGTATGAAGATTAAAGTTTATAGCACTAAAGACCTACCATAAAAAGTTAGAAAAATCTCAGATTAATCATGTAACATCATACCTAGAGGACTTAGAAAAATAGTTAAATTTCAGATTTTAAATACCTATTAGTTTTTCATTTTCTTCAACACACCCTGCTGGGATTTTAGTATTTGGAGAGAATAAGCACCTTGATAATTTTGAGGCATCTAATCCATGAAAATTTTATACTTCTCCATTTATTTGAATCTCACTTCATTTCTGTTTTGTAATTTTCAGTGGAAAAATATTGTACATCTTTTATTAGGTTTATTCTAAGTTGTTTCTTATTTTGGTTGCTATTATAAATGTAATTTTCCAATTCTTTATTATCAGAATAATACAAGTACAATTGATCTATGCATATTTCATATATATTATGGCTATGTTATCAATAAATTGCCCTTCTGATCATTATGAAATGTCTTTGTTTTTCTCTGCTAATTCTCCTTGTTCTAAAGTCTACTTTTTCTGATATAATATGAACATACTAGCATTTTTATATCTTTTGTATGCCTGGTACAATTTTTTCAGCCTTTTTATTTTCAGTCCAACTATGTCTTTTAGGTTTAAAAGATATTTCTTGAAAAGATGTTTCTTGTAAATAGCATATAGTTGGGTTTTGCTTTTTTTAGCCAGTCTGACCGTGTCTGCGTTTTACATGTAGAGCTAATCAATTTGCATCTTAAGTATTAGTATAGTTGGATTTTATATTTAGCTTCTTGGTATTTGTTTTTCATATATTTGTATTAGCTTGCTAGGACTTCCAAAACAAAGTGTTACCGATTGGATGACTTCAACAACAGAAATTTAGGACTCCAACATACAAATCTGGGGAGGGTGCTAAATTCAGCCCACAACAATATCCCATAAATTCTTTGTTTCTTTGTTCCCTTTTCCTCCTTTCCTGCCTTATTTTGGACAAATCAGGCATTAAAATATTAATTAATATTAATTAATGTTAGGATATTAGCTTTCCGTTTTATATTATTTATTGACATATTGGTTATATTTCTTTGTGTTAATTTTTAGTGGTTGCTCTAGAGATTATCACCTGAAACTTTAGCTTTTCATAGCTACCTTCAAATAATATTACACTATTTGTAAGCACATGAAGGGTGTTTCAACATTGTAATTCTATACATCCCACCCTGACCTTTGTGCATATTTTACTTCTACATCTGTTATAAAGCCCAGAATATATTTTTATTAGTTTTGCTTTAAAAGTCAATCAACTTTTTAAACTGAGAAAAAGTAAATTAGTCTTTAAGAAATTAAACTATATAAAACTACATGTCTATATGATATTAACTGGAAAATATTAAATAGTATTTTAAATAAATATAAAATACACACATATATTTATTCCTACATATATTGTTGTGTTAATAACAATGTATATAACATTTTATTTCTATTCATCAGGTTAACGATGCTGTCCTCTTGTTTCTGGCCTCCATTGAAACAGCAATTTCTTTTTATTATTATTATTTTACTTTAAATTCTGGGGTACATGTGCAGAAAGTGCAGTTTTGTTGCATAGGTATACACGTGCCTTGTCGGTTTGCTACATCCATCACCCCGTCATCTACATTAGGTATTTCTCCTAATGCTATACTTCTCCTAGCCTCCCAACCCACAGCAGGCCCCAGTGTGTGATGTTCCCCTCCCTGTGTCCATGTGTTCTCATTATTCAACACCCTGTTATGAGTGAGAACATGTGGTGAAACAGCAATTTCTAACTTTAGCTTCTGGGGCCATAGAGATGAATGGGCAAAGAAAAAGTTCCCATGAAGGAAAGAACTTTGTCTTTC